>PVKN010014517.1:0-19129 GCA_004027915.1 Capromys pilorides | reverse complement strand
TGAAATATATAATTCTTAAGTGCAATAGGGTGGTGAAAAGGCAGTCACAAACGAAAAGAACAGAAGAATCTGAAACAGACTTTACAAATATATTCAAATGATTTGTTAACAGTCTGTACCACTTTTGGATTAAACACGTGCTTATGACATGGCATTCTAGTGCTCGCTTCAGCAGTACATATACTAAAATTGGGACAATATACATTCCACTCCAAAACAATTTACCTAAGAGAAATAAAATATTTTTCACAAAGGACTTATACATAAAGGTTTGCTACAGTTTTATTCATAAAATTCTCAAGCAGAAAAGAAATAGAATACCAATCAAAAAGTGACTAGGCCAGGGCCAGGACTAGGAGGATAGATAGCTCAGCTGCATAAGTGCATGCCTGGTAAGTGTATGGTCCTGAAGTTGATCCTCCATATCAAAACAAACAATCAAACAAAAGTGAATAGGCCAATATGGTAATGGTGACAAAAAAGGGACTTATACAGTTACACAAATCTCAAAAATATGCTGAGAGAAAGAAGCTTGATACAGAAAAGTCACTAAGTTCAAATATGATGATCTGCAGATAATATCTATCTGAATTTGATGTCCCTGCAGTTCAATATTCAACACCAAATCTAGTATCACAACAGCTTTGGTCAATCAAATGAAGAACAGAACTGTACCAGCACTCCATCCTTTCTCCAACTATCATCTATCCCTAAATCTTTCACATATTCCCTAAAATTCTTAGTTGCACTTATATTGATATAATTATCACAGTAAAGGCAAAGGCCCATCAGTGATCTATAAGCCCTTTGTGACCTGGTCTCCACCCGGAATCCCAGAAGACATTGGCACTACTATTACCTGCCTAGACCTTGTCCTGCCAAGTAATCACATGCCTCACATGGCTAGGTCCCTACCACCCTTGTCTACTTGAATATCATCCTCACAAATGCCTGTTCCACCTGCCTTGATTAGAATCACAGACACTCTCCTTGATTAGAATCCACTCAGGCTCTCCCCTCTTCTCTGTTCACAGTACATGACACTTTCCATTCTCTAATAAATGCTAACTTTATCTTCTGCCACTACCTGTCCTCCCAACCAGAGGCCAAGGCACACTAAACTCTCCTGGTCCATGCCCTGTCTGTGGCTCTGGTGCTGTCTGCGACACGCAGCCATGCTCAGCAGACATGTGGTTTGCATACTTCATAGCCTGCATTCAAGGCAAGCTCTTTACCACTCTACTGCATCACTGCTTCCCAGCGCCAGTAAATGGTAGATGCCTAATACTGGTTCAATGAATAATTAAAACAATGAATTGCTGAAAAGTTTGTAAGCCTTAATATCTTTTATAGAGAGCTGGAGAGATGGCTGAGTAGAATAAGGGCTTGCCTGGCAAGCACAAGATCCTGAGTTCAATCCCTGGTACTGAAGAAAAAAAAAAGGTAGAGGTCAGGGTTTGATTCCTGGCATTACATGCCAGCCCTGCCCCCAGGGTACCATGAGAGGGCAAACGAGACTGGGTGGTGATGTGTGCCTCTAAACCCAGCACTTGGAAGGCTGAAAAACAGGAGAATCACTATAAGTCAGATCTATGTAATAAGACCCTATAGACCCTATACCAAATAAATAAAAAATTAAAATAATAAAAAAAAACTTTTATATTGGCTTTTACGTTGGTTTCTCACCTGTAATTGTTGCTGCAAATGAGTGATTTCAGCAATTCTCAACTCTCTAGATTTGTTCGTACTCTCAATTTCTTGCCTTTGAGTGGTCAATCGACACCTGATATCTTGAAGTTTCCCTTCTAGTTGATGCTTCTTGTCATTCTTTAACAAATGAAAGATAACAGAATTTACTACCAGGTTTAATGATATATATAAACATATTCAAAGTACAAGAAACTTTACTTACTAGAGCTTCTAATTCAAATTCCAAAGTCTTTTTCTTGGCTTTCAGGACAACTATGTCTTCTTGTTCTTTGTTTCTCTGATTCAGAAGTTCTTGCCTTCGATTCCTTTCCCATTCAAGTTGACGTTGCCTTTCCAGTTCTCGTTTTGCAGCCTGTTTTTACAATTTACAAAAGACAGATTATTAGTTTATCAATTCTCGAACTGTACAATACATTTAAACAAAAGAACCATCTACCAAGTCTTTGCAGGATGATATGTTAGACATTACAAGAAACACATAATAATAATAATAATAATAATAATAATAATAATAATAATAATAATAATAATAAATACAGTGTGCCTTCTATGGGAAAAGAGGAATATTTAGAAGTATTATATTTACATAAACAAGAACTGACAGGATCATTTCAAATAGGAATTTCATTTGCCAAGCCCTCAAGAATATAGGCATGTTAAATAAAATAAAACCTCGCGGAACAAAATTTTTTAAAACTTGGTTTTCTGCCATCCCAAGAGAAATTATTATATTTCTCAATATACAAGCTGAATATTGAGCTTACACAAGCTGCATATCTCATATTTAGAATGCTTGGGACCAGAAGTGTTTCAGATTAGTTTTCCAGAAATCAAATATATACAGTGCAAGATAAAAAGACAGACAATAAGAAAAAAGGAGAGGGCTGGGGAGATAGCTCAGTGACACATGTGCTTGCCTGGCAAATCTTAAGTTTGACCCAGGTAACCCCCCAAAAAAAGAATGGGGTGGCAGGGAGAAAAAATAGTTATTGTAACCCAGCACGGCTAATGTATCTAAAAGCATATCCTGATTAAGTATAATTGTCCTACATGTTTGTTGGACTGTGAGCCTGGCTGTTAATCTGTATTTATAACCAACTTGATAAAGACTTATAAAATAAATGAATCTGAAACAAAAGAAAGAAAGAAAGAAAGAAAGAAAGAAAGAAAGAAAGAAAGAAAAAAAGAAAGAAAGAAGAGAAGAGAAGAGAAGAGAAGAGAAGAGAAGAGAAGAGAAGAGAAGAGAAGAGAAGGGAGTGGAGGGGAAAGGAAACTGACAGGCACTGTATACACATATGAATTCTCCACCATGAATATAATCATTACGTATCAACAAAAATTTTTCGTAGACTTCACTGGTTGAGACACCCTAATCTGTACATCTAAACTTGGTTTTTGTTTTTTGGAGATAGTGTCTTACTATGTATTCTAAGCTACTCTTAAACTCACTGTAACATCCTGCCTCAGCTGGCATAACAGGTGTGCACCACCACAGTGGGAAATGTAACTTTTTGAGCGGAGCTTCAGATTTGGAACATTTTGGATTTTCTGATTAGGAGTATTCTGCCCATAACTCACGTTTTAAAAGTCTGTGACTTCTACTTTCCTAGTCACTCATTTCCATTTTATCACCAGTGGTAATTCTTCTAGAAGCACCAGCTCCTGTTTAGCACTAACTCTGATGACTGCAAGGAAGAGCACATGTCACAAGGCCTGGCACTTGTTACCCTTGGCTGCCTCTGACTAAGCTCCCAGCCATGCTGCAAATAGCTCAGGCCACCAGGAGTGCTTGTGTGGGACTGGTAAGGCCTACGATGGCGAACAACTACTAAATCACCTTGAATAAACACAATGCTACCTTTTGTTAACACTGAAGAAAGGAAGGTGGCATTATAGCACTGTCTTGGTTATTAAAATCTTGGTGGGGACTAGCTCAATGGTAGAGCTAACGCACAGCTTAGCATGCAAGAGGCCCTGAGTTCAACTTCTAGTTTCAAGTAAATAAATATAAAATTTTGTTAGTAACTATATGTCTCTGTTTGACCAAAAGGCAGTTGGTGGCTCCATGCTTCCAGAAATGAAGCAAAAGCAGCAATTTTTTTGCGGAACCGGGGACTGAACTCAGGTCCTTGTGCTCGCCAGGCAAGCACATATTCTACTGAGCTGTATCTCCAGCCCCTATTTTTTTAAATAAAGATTTCTCATCTTTATATTTCATTTAATAAGAATGGCACTGTTTCTGAAGCAATGCCCTGAAACTGGAAAGATGGAGAGTAGACTAGCTTGGTCCCTATCTAGCTCTGACATCAAACTTATGAAGTCATCATAAAATACACTGAGGATCTTCCAGACCATTTAAGCAAGAAAGCAGTTGGAAACAATGTAATTGGTATGGTACCATCTGTCTTAGTTGCTCTTCTCTTGTTGCTGGGACAAATACCCAACACTCAAAGTAAGGGAAAGAAAGGTTTATTTAGCTCGAAGTTACTGGAAGTTTCAGTCCATGTTCAGCTGGCTCCAAGGCAGAGAGGCACATGGCAGAAAACAACCTTTCACGGCAGTGAGTAACAGCAAGAGGGAAGAAAAGAGGAGTAGCAGCAGTTCAAGTGGCTAACTTCTCTTCCTTCCTTACAATGAAATGCAAATCACTTGCCCCAGGAGAGGTGTAGCACCCATTTCCACAATAATGAAGCTGCTCCATGACCGCATGAGGCTTTGGGGGGATACCTACACACAAACCATAACACCATCATAGTGATGGTTTTATTTAATTTATTTAGTCCTTTTGAGACAGGGTATCCCTATGAAGTTCAGGTTGACTTGGTAAAATAGGCTGCTCTCAAACTCCCAATGATCCTCCTGTCTCAGCCTCCCAAGTGTGCACCACCACACCTGACCACAGTGATGGTTTTAAAAGACCACCTCCAGCTTCTCCAACAAAAAAATATTTACATTTTTACTCAGGTTGATAAGCACAGTAAAAATAAACTGAAAAGACATTCAACTAGTCTCAGTGGTTTGTAAAAAGACTATCATTACAACCTGGTACAAAGGGCTGGTGAGATAGCTCAGCAGACTAATCACCTGCTTAGGCAAGTGTAGGGACAGGGTTCAATCCCTGTTGCACAGGCTCACCTCCAGGTTCACTGAACCAGCCACAAAGACCAGGTGTGGTGGCACACACCTGTAATCCCAGTGCTAAGGAGGCCGAAAACAGGAGTATCACTACGAGTCTGAGCTGCATAGTGAGACCCTATACTAAATACATTAAAAAAAAAAAAAAACCTGGTGCAAGAATGTTCATAATAGCATTATTTATAATCACTAAAAGTAGAAATAGAACTCACTGTCTATCACCTTATGCATGGATAAATAAAATACTATATAATCATATAAGGGAATATTAGCCACAAAAAGAATAAAGTACTAATTCATACTAGAGTGTGGATGAACCTTAAAAATACCATGTTAAGTGGAAGCCAGACTCTAAAGGCCACATGTTATGATTCTATTTATGAAAAAAATTCAGAACAGGTAAACCTACAGATCTAAGACAGAGTTAACAGATGCTGAAAGAAGAAAATGTGGAATAACTGGTGAACGGGTAGGGGGTTTTTCTTTTTGGGGTGTTGAAAATATATCAATGCTTCTAAGCTGCAAAACTGGAGGGAGGAGACAAAGACTGTTCTATTTTAATAGATGGCCTGAATGAGTCTGAGAGAGAGCTTACGTAGGAACACCAGGGGTGCCCCTCAGCCACTCACCTCCCGCCTCTCTATCTCTTTTCTCCTCTCTTCCTCTCTCTGCCTTTCAAGCTCCCTCTGCTTTTCCAGCTGCTTCTCCAGCTCCAGCTGCCGTTTGCGCTCCTGCTCCTGGCGCTCCCGCTCCTTCCTCTCCTGCTCTGCCCGCTCCAGCTGAGCAAGGCGCTCCTGTTCTTTGCGCTGCTGCTCCAACAGTGCTTGTCTCCGTTTCTCCAGTTCCAGATTGCCACGTTCAAAATTCTCCCGCTTCTTGTCTTCAAATGTCACTTTAAAACAGGGAACACACCAACTTTGAAAAATCATGATTTTCAGCATTTATTTGCACAGGAAAAACTCATTTATAGAACAAATTCAAACTCAGAATCTCCAAAGTTTTTCCTGTCACTAAGCACACAAACACACCTCTTCCCTACCCTTTCTTACCACCTTGCTAGGCAGAGCTGCTTCTAAGACATCATTCCAGAATAGCTGTGTCATCAATGACCTCGCCTCTCTTCCCTCCCCATGGTTTGATTCACAAATGACCACTATCTCCTCCATGCCACGTGACACTCCCTCTTTCCCCTTACCCCAACACAGAACTGTGCCACTGAGGCCTCTACTCCCCCAAGGCGACTTCTCAAGGCAGAGGGAGCTGAGCACTCCTACTTCATACTGACCAACAAGCTGCACCCTACTCATTATATAGATCATAGGAAATACTTATTTCTAATCCAGGCTTTGGCTTTTTTCTATGACATTCCAGTTAGAAGGACTTTTTTTTTTTTTGGCTGGCTCAGGCTGCCTTAAGGGCAGCCATGTAAGGCTTGTGGAGGGATTGAACCCCGTTCCCCTGCAACCGACTGTGTTTTCCCGAACAGGGGCTTAAACAACTGAGCTAAGCTGCAGGGCCCCTATGACACTCCAATTAGGACTTCAGTTCTCTTGTTTTTTTCCTCTTACGCTTGCTAACCTTTTGTTTATACACATTTTATTTTATTCACATCTAAATATTCCATCTTCCTTGCCTCTTGCTATTTTCAGCAGTGTGTGTCCATCTTAGTGTCTGTGTCATACACATGAGTTAGGCCAGCCCTAGTCTAGGGAAGTGGTCACACCATCTTGTGTTGATACCAATCCCACTGTTCCAACTACACACCAACAACCAGCACATCTCGCTTTGCCTTGAGATCCGCAGGTGTAGGGCTCCCTTCCACAGTGTCTCGACACACTCTAGTCAGGATTTTCCAACTTCACAAAGATGTTCCTCACATACTGCAGTCAGAGACTTGTGGTCAAGTGGCAAATATGGACTGGTTTTCTTATTCCTTTTTATCACACTTGGTGACATTAGAGGAAGTAGCATCCTCATCACTCAGTCACCTTAAAATTCAAAGTCCCTCTACCAGAAAGGAAAGAAATAATGACCAATGTTAAAACGTGAAGGAATCTCAAAAACAGTGCACTACATGAAAGAAGATGGACAATATTATGATTAAGCTCAAGTTAAATACCCACAACAGGAAATTCAAAGAAATAGAAAACAGATTGGTGGTTGCAGGGGTTACAGGGAGGCACAGAACTATTAAGATTACTAAAGCGATTTTAGTGATGGGCTGAAAGTTTGTGTTCCTTCTCCACCAAGTTTCTACATTTAAATATGAACTGCCCCAGGCTGATCATACTTAGGGACAGGTGTCTTTAGGAGATAATGAGATTTAGATTAGGGCATGAGGATGGGGCCATTATGATGAGATTAGTGACCTTTAAAAAAGAAGACACAAGGGGCTGGGGAGATAGCTCCGTGGCACAAGTGCCTGCCTGGCAAGTGCAAGGTTGTGAGTTTGAGCCCCAGTCCCACCAAAAAAAAAAAAAAGATTAAAGAAGACACAGAAATCTTCTCTCCACGGAGGCATCAAAGAAAAGTCACTGGAGGGCACAGACAACAAACTGCTATAAGCAAGCCAAGAAGTGAGCCCTTCCTGGGATTTGAATTGCCTGACATTTCCATTTTAGATTTGCAGCCTCTAGTACTATGAGAGATAAATTTTCACCATGCAATGTATAATATTTTATTATTGCAGACCAAGGTAACAAACAGCTACTAAACTGTACATTTTTAAATACTCATTTTTGTATTATGCAAATTTCATTTCAACTTCAGAACCCTTGAAAATTCATAAATCTAACTCCTATCATATACAGCAAGCACATAATAATGTGAATGAACAAGCAAAGATTGGTAACATCACTTCCTTTTCAAAATATTAATGTCCATTAACTTAGGAAAAGATAATTACAAGCTAGGCATGGTAGCAGATGCCTGTAATCCCAGCCCTCAGAAGGTTGAGACAGGAGGATCACTGCAAGTTCAAGACCAGCCTGGTCTACATAGTGATCCGTAGGCCAACTTGAACTGCACAGTGAGACCCTGTCTCAAACAGATAAAAAAAAGAAAGGGCTGGGATATAGCTCAGGGGCACAGTGCCTGCCTGGCAAAAACAAGGTCCTGAGTTCAATTACTGGCACCAAAAACAAAACAAAAGAAAAAGCTCAAAAAACAAAAACAAAGGAAGAAAGATAATTCAAAACTCTAAAAATTTTTGCTTTTATCTGTCTTTGAGACTCCCGTTCCATTGCTATCAACATTTGAAATGGCCTCCACTTCGACTTGTAGTGATGCTATTCACCTTTAAGTCTCTACTCAATTGTGGCCTATTACACAGACTTAATTCCTCCTTTCTCTGCCATCTACACCAACAAAGCATCAGTAAGCTCTGGTGTGCATTCATAAAGCTTTCCAGGAAGGGTTTAGGCACTGCTTTAGCAAGGATACACTATACACAACTGCCTTAAGGGTTCTAATACAGTATATAGTATAGTTGCTGCAGGACATAAACTGTGGATTAGTAACAGATTCTTCACTGGAATCAACACATAGCCTTGCACATACAACATTTATGGTAAGTGTTTCACCACTAAACTGAGAATTTAGACAATAACTAGGAAAGCTAGTGTCCCAGCACACCAATTAACAGCAGAGCACTTAACTGACAGCAAAATGTCATCGGTAAAGCATTTAACACCAAAAGACTTCAGAATAAATCCCAACTGCTTCTTAGTATTGTCATTCAGAATTCATAGCTATCTTAGAATAATTTAACAGTATAATGGATTTACCATTATAAATGAGGATTATTTAAGGTACACTGAGGATTATTAAATTTAAAACAGGTTTCTACTATTAAAGAGTTTCTAATTCTCTCTCTTTTTTTCTCATTATCTTACAGTAGCATGAGAAAATAGCAGTATATCACATACTGTGCTGGCCCCACTCCTGGGGCTCACTGATACAGAGACTGAGTCTGTGCATGGTGGTGCATGTCTCCAGTCCCAGTGCTAGGAGACTGAAAACAGGAGGGTTACTATGAGTGCAAGCTGTGTAGTGAGACCCTGTAACACAGACATTAAGAAAAAGAAAAAGAAAATAGCAGTAGATGATTTTATGTTCCATCACAAGAAACCATCTCATGGCTCAGCAGACTAAGCGCCTGCTTAGGCAAGCTCAGGGACTGCGGTTTGATCCCCAGCTCCACATGCTGTGCCAACTCCACCCCCAGGATGTGCTGAGCTTGCCACAAAGGGTAGGGGTAGTGATGTCTGCCTGTAATCCCAGTACTAGGGAGGCTGAAAACAGGAGGATACTATGAGGAGAGCTGTATAGTGAGATCCTGCAAAAACCGAAAAAGAAAAAGAAACCATCTCAGAAATTACCAATTTTTAGTGTTCTTTATTCCATAAATAATATTTATGAATTTGGCTTATATTAGTATATAATCAGCTTTCAAGTTAAAAGTTAGAATCTAGTGCATTAGTAGAGGACACAATGTTTTTATTTCTCTATACAAGTCTAAATCCAAAGACACATGTCTTTTTCTGACTATGGTCAGGTTAAACAAACAGCAAAAATGTCAGCCACTAAATAAATTTTCACTTACATTTTTGGCATAGTATGATGTAAATACAACATAAAGGCTGCCTTACCAGGTAATTTCTTTTCTAATTGTTGCTGTTCATCCTCTAAAGCTGGTTCTTCTGGTAATCTCTGATCTACAGATGCTGAGCTCATGACAGATATCCCACTGCCAGATCGGACTCTTCTGTAGCGGTAGAAAAAAAAAAAAATAGCTCTGCATAAAGCTGTACAGATAGAACTGGACATCCTATGAAAAATAGTATTTAAGATTACACTGTATTATGCTTACAGCAAGGAAAAGATAAAAACTTGGTCTTTTTCACTTGCATACAGTTTTTTTCTAATGAATACCTGAATGTCACCAGCTTCTTGAGTATCAACCTTGTTCAAACTGCTGGGGCTAAGAGTGTAACTCAGTAGTCTGGGACCTCTGCCTAGAGCCCACAATGAAAAAAATCCTACTAAAACCAAAAAGGTACTCCAAAAGAGAACCATCACTCACATCAGCACAGGACAGCACCAGCTACTAATCATAAAGAGGTAAGAATATCACAAGGGGAAGCAAGTACTTATCAATGCTACTGTCATAATCTCATCGAGAAGGTCAGCTATTGTGCAAACGGGAATAAGTCATTCCCTTTACAAGTCTATTACATCAATTTTGCTCCAGTCCATTGTGATTTCTGAAGACTCAAAACAAATTTTACCTATATTTCCTTTTCTCTGTTTGTATGACCTCATATTCACCTTTCATATTGAGATACAAGAGAGGAGGCCTAGGTTGTGTGTACATGCACATACACATGACGGGGGTGGGGGGGGGGCGTTAAAGTCATGCCAACTTCTCCTTGCTAGATCACAGGGGCTCTCTTGATATCATGGAGCCTGATTTACAGACCAGGATAATTTTATCTAATCCCCTTCTTGATTTATAATTTCTGTACTCCAGCATTTCTGTTGCCTCTTGAATGTGCATAATTCACAGGTGTAATCCCCTTGCTTTACTTCCTATAGACAGACTCATTCAGTTTCTCTTTCATTCAAACCACCAGTTCCTAAAATCTTTAGTGAGCTTTATATAGGTGGTACAAACATTAGCACTCTTCTGAGTGCTTTTATAATATGGAATGCATACATATAGAATGGGCCTACACATCACACAGAACTTAGATAAGCTTGTCCTAAATTCATGGACACTTCATGCACATGCCAGGAATGGAAATCACCATGAGACAGAGTCAACAAAGTTATCTGGGATTCATATATGCAACCTACAGTTTCTTACAAGAGCCAAACACTACTTACCTAAAAGAAGGTGGAATATATTCTGGAGGCAGGACGGGTGGCAGTGGCTGGCCAGACATAGCAACATCAATTAGGTGCATAGCCAGGATAAATTCTTCTGCTGTGAGTTTTCCATCTTGATCAATATCAGAAAGATTCCTAATTCAACAGAAAGTTCATTGGAATCCAACTTCATGAAAATAAATGCTCTGATTATTCACTGATGATGTAAAAGCTGTTTCTTTATTCTCGCCCTAAGCCAAGTGAACCTCAGTCTATAAAAATAGTACTATTTCATATTGTTTCTGGGATAAAATGAGATACACCACTTACTTGGGATGGTTTTGAGCATTCAACAAACATTAAAGTTGTAATGAGCTGCTTTTCAGTCCCTGCAAACGGTTTTGAAAAACATCACACCCACATTCCGTGTATCTCTAACTGCTGTTTTAGACAAGAGACCAACAAAGTACCAAAAAGAGTTAAGTACATATAATCTGTCATACTGAATCCCTGCAGCAAGAAAATGGCCACAGACAACACTCAACTGAGTGGACACGGCTATTTTCACAATAAAATCTTATAAAAATATGCACCGGTCATATTTAGCTAACTAGATGGCAAGCCACCCCTAACGTAAGCAAATAAAGGTAGATTTTTTTTTTTTTTTCTATCAGGAATTGAACTCATGACCTCATGCTTGCTAGGCAGGTCCTGTGCTGTTCAGCTATATCCACAGCCAAGTGCAGATCTTATGGCCTCCTCCTTCTAGGGACTCAATCTCTATCTATCTTGATAATAAGCCTGCCCAAGGACCTAGCTATAGTGAATAGATTTTCCTAACAAGACAAGAACATGATTTCATTTAAAAATTTCTATACACCAAAAGAAGATGCAAGCTAACACATCTGGTCACTAGAATGCCAACAGGACAATTTTCACATTAGGAAAATAGCTTTTCCAATGAGGAAAACTGAGAAAATTTGTTCCTTAATTTTGAAATTTCTTCATGTTATGGTTTAGTTGTCCCCCCAAAGCCTCATACAGTCATGGGGTGGCTTTTGGAGTTTGTGATTGATTATCGTGGGTGTGGATGTTGTATCTGCTCTGGGGAAGGTAATTTGCATTACAGTGTATGGAGGGAGAAAGGCTGGCTAGCTGCCTGAGCTGCTTCTACTCGCTTTGCTCTCTGCTCTTTTGACTCCACTATAAAAGGTTGCTCTCTGCCACGTGCCACTCTGCCTTGGAGCCAGCCAAGTATAGACTAAAACCTCCACTAACTGTGAGCTATATAAACCTTTATTTCTTCATTTTGGGTGTTAGGTATTTGTCCTAGCAATGAGAGAACAGTAACCAAGACACTTCAGATGCTTTATTTTGTTCTGTTTTAAGACACAGTGTCACTCTCTGGTCCAGGTTGCCCCTGAACTTGTTATACAGCTCAGGCTGGATCTTGAACTCATGATCCTCTTGCCTCATACAATTTCAGTACTCAAAAGGCTGAGACAGAGAGATAACTGTAAGTTTAAGGCCAGCCTAAACTACATATCAAGACCTTGTATCAAAAATAAGTATAATTTCCATATAGTAACATTCACTTTGTTAAAAGTGTATAATTCTTGAGTTGTGACAATCACAATCAGTTGGGAAATTATCACTGTAATATGTAAACAGAGCCAGTGCTACCCCAAATGCCCACATCTCCTTGCAGTCGACTCCATCTTCCCCACTCCTAGGCCCTGGTGTACTGATGTCTTTTCTGTCCCTCTAGGTTTGCCTTTTCAGTTATTCCACACTCCTTTTAAAACAGCACAGAGTAACAAGTGAAAACTCCTGCAAGACTACCCTTACTCTCCTTTCCTTTTGTGCCACACCACTGGCCACTCCCAGGTAGCAAACTGGAAGTTGAAAATCTTGATGTCTCTCCATGCTGACTACTTTATTACTACAAATATATAACTACAATATACTATGTGTATAGATGGAGAAAATAGCATTCTAGGAGACACATTAAATGCTTTTTCCAGGAGACAAGTTATAAATAAGAAATTTAAAATAAGCATTTCAATATACTTAGCTATCATGAGAACAACCCAATAACCTATCAATCAATTTCCCTAAATGTCACATCTTAGGTTTACATTTCAGAGGCCCCTAGAATACTAGAGTATACCCAGGCTGCAAGAACCTTGTTGTATCGTAAACAGAAGAATTTAAACCCTATTAACTTGTAAGAATGATTGATAAAAATTTCAGATGTACTACTGGTACTATAGTTGCATTACTGTTATAGTTTGTGTCTAGTAATCCCCCCAAAGCCCCATGCAGTCATGGGGCGGGCACTTCTAAAGTTTGAGACTAACCCATGATCCACTGGGATTATATGTTTTAGTACTGCTGGGATTATGGATCTTAGTACTGCTGGGATTATGGGTGTGTGTACTTTCCCCAGTCTGGGGCAATAGCCTGAATGTATTATAAGACACAAAGAAACAGACTCTTTCTGTGTTGCTCTCTGTTGCCTCTGTTGCAACTGTTCCACCATCATGAACTGCTGTTCTCTGTCATGTGCCACTCTGCCTTGGGGCCAGCCAAGTAAGGAGTGAAACTTCCAGTAACTGTGAGCTTAATAAACCTTTCCTTCCTTCATTTTGGGTGTTGTGTATTTGTCCCAGCAATGAGAAAAGAGTAACTAAGACAGTTACTAAAAATTCCTATCTCTTTTAAATATATACAGAGGGTGAAATATGTACAGATGAAATGATATAACTGAGACTTAGCTTAAAATAAATGGGAAGGAGGAGAGGAGAAGCTTGACTACCCTGACCAGAGAACTGTTACGATGTAATGTAAGTTCCTGAGAACTCATTTTGTTAATCTGCTGCTTTGGAATTTTTCCTAACAGGGCAGAAGAAGGTAGGAGTAGCAAGCATCACAATGGACTGAAAAGTAGCCTATTTGAAATACTCTACCTAAATAATATTAACGTAAAAATCCATGAAGACATATCAATCTAATAAAAGTTTTATTTTACATAAACCAAGAAACTTTTTATTTACCATATTGAAGCCAGCTGAGCCTGTGGTAAACTTGATTGCATAAGAATAGTTCTTGCTTGGGGACCTAGACAGAATTCAGGGAAGACACATAAAGATGAGTCCGCAAACATTCCCTGTCCGGGAAGATCAGGCTGCCGCACACATGCACCTTGCATTCTCATGCAATCACCATGTTTTACTGTTTACCATTACCATTTTAAAAAGCAAACAAAGCCCCAACAAAAGTTTTTCAAAACTTTTGAAAAAACAAAAGCACAGACTCAAAAAGATTTTCTTTTGTAAGTGTTTGGGGTCACAGCCAGTGCTTCAAGAAGGCTAGTTAAGTGCTATATCTCCAAACTGTTCTAATTTTTAAAATTTTATCTGAGACAATATTTCACTAAATTGCCCAGGATGATAAAGGATAACCTTGAGACACTTCTAGGGAAATGGATGCACTGTGAGAGCATACTCTTTACTGAAACAAATAAGACACATATGTTCAAATATCACATAGTTTTTCTGATATAAGAAACCAGAAATGTAAATAATGACCAAAATATATGATAGATATTGCAAACAGAAAGAAAATGCTGCAATGGGAAGGGGAACTGGGAAGGGAAGAATGATGAGAAAAGGAAAAAAAAACAATGAAAAAATGGAAACAAAGCTTTTGTAAATAAGGAGTTGTAGGAAGAAGAGGAGAATGGGCAAAAAAAGAACTAAATTATATGATGCACAGGTGCAAATTCCTTATAATGAATGTGATAATAATCATTATATAAAATGTATCAATAAAATTAAATTTTAAAAAATAAAATAAATTGTACAGGGTGACCTGGAACTTATAATCCTCTTACCTCTGTCTCCCTCATAGCTAGAACTATAGGTATGTGTCATTACGCCTAGCACTCAATTTTTGATCAGTGATTAGAGTTTCAAATTATACCCTATCTCTTTTCCAGAGAATCACCTATACTTGTACTGGGTTTTTATTTACAAAGCAGAGAGTTAATCTCTATAAAGTGAACATCATCAGCCTTTTCACCATGACTATCAACAGACATATTCAGGGAAGACGCAGAGAAATCTTAGAGAGGAAAGGAACCTTAGAGGGATCTCTTGTAACCATTTTATTGGACAAACTTTAAAAAAAAAAAAAAAAAGATTGTTCAAAGCTGCACACAAATACCAAAGCCAGAACACACATTTTCTACAAAGAAGAAAAGAAAAAAACACCCCAAACCTGGAATTTCAAGTCTTTCAAAACCAGCTTTTCTTTCTTAAAATAACTACAAGTATCTTCATTGCTAGCTTAAAACTAGCTTTAGATACCACACAAAAGCCGGACCAGAGTTCCGACTGTTCAGATAAAAAACTACAGGTACGTTATTTTCAGCACTGCTGCTCAAGGAAAGCCGTAGCAATTACGCTGGGAAGGGACAGAGTTTCCTTACCACATCTCCCACCTCCCCTTCTTACCACTTTCTGGAGCAGTTATGAAAGCCCTTACTGGACCTGAGCTTTTTCCTTTGGGAGCTCTTCCTCTGACTAACAAATCTTTGAGGTACAATATTAAGCTCCACAGTGTTAGCACATAAACTGTCTGATAAATGGTAGCTAAAATTTATTACTAATGACAGTATTTTAACTTTCGCTTTTATATAAAATAAAATACCTAAGAAAAACACATATACCCACATACATATATACAATTACATGTGGTGTAATAAAAATATATGGTGAATACTGAAATTTAAAAATTATAATAATAAAACATGTACTGCCACAGATCCCTTTCAAATGACATTGCTACTCATTCCCTCTCCCTTTGAACACACTGATCCTATCCTTCTTGCCACTTTCTGAAGTAATTCCAAAGTCCTCTTTCATAAGTTTATGTGACATGATCATAAACGCAATGAATGCTGATAATGAGGGCCACCCAGCAGAAAGTCAAGCTCATAAAAACACAGTGGTACATCCTCAGCCACTACATCATGCACTGGACAATTTCTAGCTCTTTCTTGTAGTTAAAATGACCATGAAAGGTAAATCTTAAATAACTCAGGACAGCAAGGCAGCCATAGTACATTTCTATAGACACTCAGAAAAGAGGGCTTTCAGAGCTGCTCCAGAAAGTGGTAAGAAGGGAGGCAGGAGGCAGGTAGATATGGTAATGTACATGTACCAACACCTCACAATAAATGTAACCATTCTGTACTATAAGTGTATACTAACAAAAATAAAAATATGGCAAGAACAATGGGGTGAGTGTTTAAGCAAGGAGGAGTATTTCAATGAGAACTAATGGCAATGTGTCTTTTACTGTAATCAATTTTTGATCACAGCTTTCATGGATACACATGTTCACAGCTTAGAATTAATTTTTCAAAGTGAAAATGCTCAAACAGTGCCCAATTCACTAAACAGAATACAACAGCACCCAAGAGTCTCTCTTTGCCCCCTTTCTGAAATCACTTGCATTCAGGTATTTTTAGTTTTGGTCTCCTATAAACAATGACCATTCTGTCATGGTGAAAATAGAAACACTTCTGTTGTTATATGTGTACACCAGGAACATCTGAAAATAACTATCTTGAATTGCAGATATAGTATATGTGGTAGAGCACTTTCTTAGTGTGTGTGAGACCCTAGGTTCAATCCAAAGCACCACAATCAATCAATAGACAGATCGACAGATAAATAAAATACCGAATTAATGCAAAGATGTTAAGCGTTCTTTGGAATACTGGAAAAAAGAAAGCTCACTAACCTCTTCCATTTTATTTAGAATGAAGGTTTGACAAACAATGGCCTAAAAGCAGTACCAGCCTAGCTCCTGTTTTTATAAGTAAATTTTTATTGAAACTTGGCAGAGCTATTCATTTATGCATGAAAAATGGCTTCTTTTGTGTTAAAATGGCAGTCAGGCAGTTGTAACACAGAACACATGGCCTATATGAGTGAAGTATTTGCTATCTTGCTCTTTAGAAAAAAGTGACTCCTGTAATAGAAAATACTAAATGTTCCTCTCCTGCCTCTTCTTTCCCACCTCCTTCCCTCCCTCCATTCTCTTATTCCCCTTCCCCTTCTCCTCTTTCTCTAAGACAAGGGTCTTGCTATGCAATTGAGGGATCTTCCTGCCTTGGCTTTCCAAGTGCTATGATTACAGGAATGCACTCATGATAGCCAGCTCTAAATCTCTCTTGGAGTTCTAATACTTGATCTTGTCACAAAACAAAACAAAACAAAACAAAAAAAGTATAACAGCAACAACTAAAATAAGAAAACAACATAAAATTGAAAACCTATGCAACTAACATGATATTAGTTTTACAACAGTGCCTAATATGGAACCTGATGGGAATAAACAGAAATCTCACACAGTATGGTTAGGAAGGGAAAAATGAATGGATAAAAAAGATAATTTATCTTTTTTTTTTTTTTTTTTTTGCGGAACTGGGGATTGAACTCAGGGCCTTGTGCTTGTCAGGCAAGCGCTTATTCTACTGAGCTATCTTCCCAGCCCCAATATAATTTATCTTAAATAATGATTAAATGTTTAGCTTTCATGATTAATAATGAATAATCAAATAGCACATCCACAGTTTCAGAATGTAATAAAATAAATAAATATCTCACTGAAAAAAAGAGATAGGACTAGTAGGATCAAAAGAATTCTGCAATACTTAAATAACCTTAATTAGAAGGATCTTATTTCAAAAGGCTCTTGATATTTTCACAAGCATGCAAAAACATACATATCAAATAGTGAGGGAAGAAAGGATGTGTGCTTAGTGAGGTATATCAGCTTAATCAACCAGATAACATGGGGTAAATAACACCACTCCTTCATAATAAGCTTCCATTCCCAAAGTAGACTGCCTCACATCACAAGAGCAGAGGTGCTGTGACAGCAACCGCATTCTTATGCTCACAATGCATTTTTACAGATACCAGTCAGAATTTGATGGCATTCAGAAAAAATATGTGAAAATGAAACAAAATACTAATCAGGAATCCTTTTAAGAACCACTGGTATGCCAGGCATGGTGTTTCATGCCTACTGTCCTAGCACTTGGAGAGTACATTTTTTTCAGTACTGGAGATTGAACCCAGAGCTCACATAACCTCTACTGCTGAGCTACTGCTCCAGTCCTAGTCCCAGAACTTGGGAGGCTTAGGCCAGACAACCATTTGATTCCACCAATTCTAGACCAATACAAGCAACACAGCAAGATTTCATCTCAAAAACAAAAACAGGAAAATAATGAGCAGCACATTAACAATGAGCATTCTTCGCTACAGGCTTAAGAACAGATAAGCAAGGCTTCAGGTTACATGCAGTTCTTGGAGGCCAATAAAAGTGTGTATAAACATAAGTGAGTACAAGTGATAGCATTAGGATGACCAGAATTCTTTACAGAAACAAATTATTTACAATGCTGGTATTTTAACTGGTATTCATAACATCATAATGTCACAACTTCTAGGTTGAGAACTAATGAACTAGATTAAAATGTTAAATATATTTATAAAAGTCCTTTTTAGTTTCCGAAAAACAAGAACTCATGAAAGATAAAACTAAGGAGAAAATAGAATATATTATTTATTTTTCTTAGGCCTCTATATATACTAAAACCTTTGCTCAACTTTTTTGCAGTCTTGGGTGCGGACTGAGCCCAGTAAGCACTGAGCTACATCTCCAGCCCTTATCTCACTTTTGAGACAGGATCTTGATATATTGCTCAGACTGGTTTCAAACTTGCAATCATGCTTGCTTTAGCCTCTCAAGAAGCTGAGATTAGAAGCAAATGCCACCAAGCCCAGCATACTTAATTTTTGTGATATCACTGTTATCCTTAACTGAATGAGCAACTGCAATCGACACAACTTAACTGCACATTGTTTGACAAGTTAGCTCTGCTTTCATGCAAAGTATAGCAACAACACAGCCTGCACATTGGGTCCTCATAAATATGTAAGAGGAAAGCAAATGTATTATATTTAACATCATTTAAAAACATATTGTAATAAATTGAAATGTCTATATGAAGATATAATTAGAAAACAAAATTTGACCTTAAATTCTTACTGGAACAAAGTAGTAATAAGCATGCAGATAAACAAGTCTAAAGTCTGTTTCCTTA
This sequence comes from Capromys pilorides, assembly GCA_004027915.1. Taxonomy (NCBI): domain Eukaryota; kingdom Metazoa; phylum Chordata; class Mammalia; order Rodentia; family Capromyidae; genus Capromys; species Capromys pilorides. Next base: position 228 of record PVKN010014517.1, on the reverse strand, counting down.
CCAATATATACTTTTTCTTCCTATTTTCTCAGAGGGGAGAGGACACTGGGGACAAAGCCAAATGCTCTCGCACTAAGCTACATCTCTAGATCTTTGACCGACTATTTATTTATTTATTTACTTAAAGACAGGATCTTACTAATTTGTGAGGACTGGGCTTGAAATTTCAGTCCTCCTGACTTGATTCAGTACCTATCCCATTCAATTTGTGAACAGAACCATAGCAAG
>PVKN010014516.1:0-19117 GCA_004027915.1 Capromys pilorides | reverse complement strand
ATATCCAGTTACATAAATGTGAGAGTATAAATTAGCTAGGTAATAGGATATTTACAAGGACAACTTAGAATACTAGACTTTCAGAATTGGCAGCAATCTTAGCAGTCATTTTTATCTCTTCACAATTGGGTGCCAACTTTCTTTCCTTTAATGATTATTAATTCTGTGGTCTTAGAATGAGTTATCTCCTCCACAAGAGTTTCCTCATCTGTGAAGTAGTGAGAACAGTGCCTGCCTCATTGATTTACTTGAAGAAATCATGTAATAAAATGTATACACGTTTTGATCTCTCTTTTGATGTTACATGATATAAAAATATACAGATATAGATATTCAGATATATACAGATAAATCTTTATGTGCCAAGAACTTACATGTACTACATACTTAAATGATTTATCTATGTAATATACACTTTCAGGATTTGTATGTACATATATGAGTATGTTATATATACATATAGAGACATATCTATAAATCTCTATATAGGGCCAGGGAGATAGCTCTGTGGCACAAGTGCCTGCCTGGCAAGTGCAAGGTCATAAGTTCGAACCCTGGTCCTGCAAAAAAAATAAAAACAAAAAAAAATCTCTATATAAATATGGATCTACATATGGGCATATATAACATATACATATTTGTTTCACACATCCCCTTTTAAATAGATTCAAATGTACCTTGGAAATACAAGCCTTACATTATTTAATACAAGATGTTTAAGTCACTTGATTAGGCATCTCTCCCAGTAGTTGACTCTAAGAGACAAAAAAGTGAATGACTGAACGATGGACCTGCTTATATAATCATTATACACTGTTGTATAACTTGCTATGTTTGGGAGTTAGTGTCACAAATTGATGATGACTACACCATGGGAGGAGGCCAGATACAGTTTGGGGTAACTGAGCACTACACTGGCTGGGAGCAGTTCTCCTTTCAGAAGGCAGTGCAGCCTTGTTCTGCGGTCGAGTTCTGGATGAAGAGACTTGCTTTTCTGTTCTTAGCAATTAATTTTGGTATATTTTAGCTTCTCTGATTCTGCTTTGAGGAAATAGAGAGAAAAACAGCAGTAGGTTCCCCCAGGCTTGGCAAACTTCCAGTGACCTAAAGATCAGTGAGAAAGACCCAGCAGGGTTATTCACCAGCAGTCAGGGACAGGAAGGGTGGCTGAGAAAATAGCCAAGACCAGAGGTGGGAACTGTGGGCTACAGGAAGGAAAATCTATAGGGGTGAGGAGACATGGAGAAGCTTCTTTTTGTCAGAAACCTGGAGGACATCAGATAGGTCTTTGCAGGAATCACAATCCCATTTTCAATCAGCAGATTTAGAGCTCACTGTATTTTTCTCTATTAGATGTTCTTGTATGACTTCATAAGAAAAGTTGTAAGAAGAGAGTGTCAACTTTCCAACAAGGTGTATTCCTGAGCTATAAACTAAAAGAAAAGGGAATATTTGCTAAAAATTTTGTCTAAAACCATCTCAGTGGGGGCTTCAACAAAGAGATTACTGAAGTGTATCTTATAATCTTATGAACTGAACAATCAGTCAACTGGCATGGCTAATTATCCCACTCTTTTCTTTCTTTCTTTCTTTCTTTCTTTCTTTCTTTCTTTCTTTCTTTCTTTCTTTCTTTCTTCTTTCTTCTTCTCCTTCACCTTCGCCTTTTCCTTTTTCTTCTACTTCTTCTTTTTGTATTTTAGTACAGGGTCTACAAGGTCTCACCACATAGATCATACTCAGTGATTCTCCCGTTTTCAGCCTCCCAAATGCTGGGATTACAGGTGTGTACCACCACATCCATTCTCAGTTGCCATCTCAGTGGGCCCTGTGCTCTGCCTAAGCAGGAGCTTTAGTCCACTGGGCTATCTGCTCAGCCCCCATTGTTTCTTCCAATAAGAAACTTTTCTTGGAAAGACTTCTCTGGCCCCTAAAACAAGGATTGGTTACCCATGTCTGTCCTGACATTCTCACCATACTTTTCATACATTTATGGCAGCATTTCCCTGATTGTATTGTATTTGCCCAATTTCTTCTGAGGCCACAACTATCATTCCTATTATATCCATTATCCACCTACTGAGGGTACACTATGTAGCAGGAAGGACTGCCTGTGTCATATCTAATTTTTATAATAACTGGGCAAAGAAGCTGTAAGTGTCCTCATTTCAAACACAAAGAATCAGAGTCTCAGAGTTTAGCACACTTCCCCCAAATCATTCAACAGGGTAAGGTATAAATGTTCTTTGAATACTACTTCTAAAGGCTCTTCTCTGGTAATTCTGGTAACTCTGGAGTACTGCTAGACAATAGAAACTCCATCTAGGAAGAATATAGAGAATTTACAGAGCCTGGGGAGATTTTTGAGCTGAGGACATAGAAGTAAATCATATATTAAAAAGAAATCTTTAAAATCCGATAATATTTGGAACTAACTAGGAAACTGTTGCAATAATTCAGAAATTGAAAAAAGAGGAGTGTTTGAAGATATTTATGGAAATATAGCTGATGTTTGGTATCCAGCTGACTGTAGCAGGCAATAAGAGATAACTTCAAAGAAATGCATTTGATTGATCAAAAGATGACTAAGATACATTTTGATGTATGAAGTAGGAGAGGAAATTGATTTATGATGGGAATTTTTATTTTGAGCACACTGGGTATGAGAAAACAGGTGCCTCAGGTAAGTATATAACATCCATGTGGAGATGGGGTTTTGCAGCCTGGTATAGAATAAAATCAAGAGAGAGACCAAGAAAGAGGTACAGATGAGCTCCCAGGCTGGGGAGGTAGCTCAGTAGAATAAGCGCTTGCCTGGCAAGTGCAAGGGCTTCAGTTCAATCCCCAGTACACCCCTCCTTCAAAAAATAAATAAATAAAAGAACAGATGAGCTCCCAATGGAGGAGTTTTCCAGAGGAAACAGGAGAGATTCTCAAGGTTGGAAAGCTAAGAATCTATAGTAGACTACTTGGCAGGCAGAAGAGAAGGCACCCACAGGAGCCAATTTATATTTAGAAAGAAAAACAATAATATAATAGTATTTGCGGCTAACAATCTAGTGATCAGTAGGTGCTATCCATGGATCTAAGGTACTGTATGTACTCACTTATTCCTCATCAATCCGAAGGGAAAAGTAGTATTCTGAACACAGATTTTAAAGATGAAATGAAACCTATGAAGTTGAAGTAATGTTTCCAAGATGATATCATTGATAACTGGTACCTCTGGGATTCAATCTAGGGAGTCCAGCACTTCAGGCCTCATTCTTAACCCTTTTCCTTCTTGAGATTTCTAAGATGACAAAGAAACTAATGCTAAAGCAAGACCAAACAACCATGAGGCACATCCCAGAGAGTGTTCCACTTAGCCAAACACGTGTACAGCAGCTACTTTATACCTGTGAGAGCACAGGCGTAGATGGCATGGTTCTCAAGAAGCTCATGCTCCACTGAGCACAGTGATTGAAAGGAGTGGCTCTGTTTATCTTCAGTACTCTCATGGGTAGCAACTGAGGCAAGTTAAAAGCTGAGGACAAGTCAGGAAAGCACTGGAAAACCAAGCTGAGGACTTAGTTCTTGGGTAACAAGGAGCCACTGAAAGACCACTAGGGCTTTTCACACGCTGTCTGGAGGACCCGTTGCTCTCCAAGCTGTAACCCTCTCTCCTTCCTTGCCAGACAGACATATCATACACAGATCCAGGAGCAGTATTACTTCTTCAGGAGCTTTCCCTGTGGAGAAAAAGGGATGCTCCAACAGTGTTTGTGGGTTTTTCTTATTCTATGTCAATGATAAGCAATTTTACTCTGATTACCTATTTTCTGTCTGTCTATTCTCCAGTAGACTAAACATGAGTGATTCAGAGTTTTTTTTTGATAGTTCACCACTGTATTTCCAGTCCCCAAAAGAGCTCCTAGCAGTTAGTAGGTACTCCATAAATATTTGATGAAATGAATATAAAAATAGTAGTTCATAGCCTCTAGCATGAATTTCAGCTTAACAAATATTCCTGTTATGTTCAAAGCATGAATCTGCCAGCAAAGAGTATAAGAGAAAGAAAAAATGTTAATGTGCTTTCCTTGCAGAAATGCATTTGGTTCTACTGGTAAAGCAAATGGAATTGCATAACACAAGTTCCCAATGATTGACACTTTTCATTTATACATTACAAGATTGAGCTATACTCCAGGGACATCATTAAGAAATGCAGACACTTGTCTCCACCACAGGACAAAATATACACCTTTGAGTCAGAATCATGTTTTACAAACAAACTTATTTAAAAGAAAATCTGTGACTGAAGACACTGCTGCACTCTTTTTCAGATAAAGTACATCGTTTCTAAAATGCACTGAAGAAAGGCGACAATTCAATTGGACAAAAGAGAAAACTTCTTCCATGCTTATGGAGAACAACATCCCCCACGAAGGGAAATAGATTTTTAAAGGAAATTATACTTGATTTCAAATATGGAACAAAATGCAACACATTCAAAGAAAGAGAATCAAAATGGTTAAATCTAACGTTTTTGGCATGTGAGAACAGTGGAAGGATTTAGGGATATTTGACTTAATACAGAGGAGATGAGAGGATTATATTCCTCTGTCTGTTGGAGACTGCGAAGTCTCTAGAGAAGACTTTAGGCCCCTTGGGCAACATAAGAGAAGTAGGAATATGTTCTTCTCCACCCAACACCCTATTTCCAATGGAAATATGGCCAATGGTTCTGGAAGAATGGACATCTCTGCCAGGACACTGACTGACCAAGGAGTACAAATAAGATTCAAGCAAAGCCAAACTAAGTTCTTTCTTGAAAAATAGATTTAGGCTTCCTTTATTTTAAAAAATATTTTAATTTAATTTTGGTTTTAAAGGTAAAAAATTAAAATAACAAAACAGTTTCAAAACAGGCAGGCAAGATGATTCATATGATAAGTATGATATACTTAATATATATATATATATATATATATATATATATATATATATATATGTAACATAGTTTTCCTTTTGTATGGATTCATGCCTTATGAATGGTTTAAGATTTGTCCATGATTATTTTTGTTTTCTTCTAGAAAAACCCAGGTTGAGAACGAATCCAATAAGAAATCAGAGCTGAGACACAGGCTATGGACAACAGGAGATAGTTATAAAGAGAGAAATGGACAGAAAGAGAAGGCAAAAGGGTGGCAAAAATAGTGTTAGAGAAAAATAGGCCAAAAAGAATTGTTTAAGTCTGTAGAGAGTCATGTATAATGCCAGATTTTTCAGTTAAGTGAAACAGTCAATGTAGTTTATGTCACTTCTGGGAAAAAACCTTATTCATAGAATAGCCAATGAGGAAAATTACGTCAGACAATTCATGGCCAAAGTTCAAGAAAAGTCTTTGTTAAAAGCTTATTTAAAGGAAAAACTCAAAATACACTCATATGATAAGAATATCTATTATATGTAAAATGACTGAAGTTTATAAGGACTACTTTTTTACAGTGGTTTTCTTAGAGCATGTAGTTATATAAGCAGCCAGGGAGAATTGGAAGCTTTTTTTTTTTTTTTTTGTACTTATAAACTGATGATACTTTTATAATGTTCAAGTATTATTGCTACAATTTTTCTTAGAACTGTGATTGTTAGATAAAAGATTGCTGCATTAGATCAAATGCAAATTTGCAAATTGACATGGGCCAACCAAGAATACTGTGTGGAAAATCTGACTGTAAGAAACGGAAAGGGCTTTCTCAAGGGGAGAGTCTGAGAATTTTGTGAAAGACAAAAAGAAAACATGAATCAAAAAAATTTTCTGATCTATGGAGGACCACTAGGATGGCTCTCCTTGAAACAATATTTGATTCCATTTTGGCTAAACCTGGCCCTATTTCTTTCTTTCTTTTTCTTTTCTTTTTGCAGAACTGGGGATTGAACTCAGGCCCTTGTGCTTGCCCGGGGAGCGCTTATTCTACTGAGCTATCTCCCCAGCCCAAGCACCCTATTTCAATATATCTATATGCATAGAGTTGGCTGGGATATTTATTTATCCCCTCAGCTGGCTTTAAGTATGGCTAATACATCTAGCTAAGGCGTGTAGTTTTTAAGGTGGCTGATAGGTCACTAATGCCTACGTATAACTCCAAACTAGTATGGATGAGATAGGCAGTATCCAAGAAAGGCCATGACAGTTCAGGACATGAAGATCACACATCAGTGCCAAATCCTTAAACCGGTGATATCTACTCAGTCTGTGATATGCAAATTACTCTTTTCATGCATCTCTCTCACTCTGTGTATTTTTTTGTCTTTTTAAAACAAATATTTATTTCTGTTATTCATTTTAACAGTTTTTTTAAATTTTATTACTTTTAATAATAAATAACAATGAGACAGTTTCAAAACACGTTAGTAGGCCAGCCACAATAATTAATACAATGCATATTGTTGTCTCCATAGTAGTTGTTCAGAGTAGAAGATGCAGACATGATAACTTTTCTAAACACCATTGGTACAAATATTTCTTCTCATTGAACTAAGAGAAAGTAGTGTATGTATAGTCCATTAGTCCATAATAGTAGTGGGTTATCAACTGAACTGGCAATGTTGGTGTTGACTTGAGCCTTTTACAGCTCAGCATACTAATATGGCCTTACTTTTTATGCCTTGTGGTTAAACTTTTCTGCTGAATGGTTAAGGCCAAGTTAAAGCAAGACCTATATAACAAAACATGTACCTTTGTACCTGACAAGGTCAGTCAAATCTCCTCAGGATTTACCTTGAAACCATGTACAGCGCTTTGTAGAACTTTTGTTATTGTCAGCCATCTGGATGAGTCACAGCCATGACTTGGCCAGTTTGCTCTCTGTGAAAGCCTGAGAGAATGTTTTCTCTCTAGGTGACTCTCTTTTGTCAATCCCTTTCCTCTGTGGCTCCATAATCTCCTTGAACAGAAAATGTGGGACACCACTGAACTACAGTATTATAGTATGTTACAGTTCAAGTTTTCTTATGTCCTGAGTCCTTACTGATCTTGAAGGATGAGGGCCAAAATATTGGCTATTCTCATAGCTCTTCTTTTTCTCTCATTTTTTGGTCTGCAAACTTAAGTTGTTAATCCTCCAGAAGAGAAGCTTAGTGATACTATTACTCTATACCGTAGGTACTTGAGCTTAACATCACTATCTTTCTGAATATCAAAAAACATGGAACCAGTATTTTCCATCAATAATTGATATTCTAATGAATCCCTATAGAATGTGATAAAAAATAGTTACACATTTTTGCATAGAAATTTAGAAATCTAATCATATACAAAAGTTATAGCAGGTCAATCTTATGGCCTTTTTTTCCTTATCTCTTATTTTCTTTTATTACCCTTTTTTTCTCACTTTGTGTATTGCAGAAGTGTTATCAGGCCTGCTACCTACCCCAGCTCACAGCACTCAGGTATTTTCCACTAATCTCTCAGTCACTCATTCCTGAGCCACTCCCTTCTTCACAAATTAATAAAACCTAGATTTGACTTGGCCCTGGTTCCAGGCCTTTGTTCTGATTAGCTATCATTCTAGCTAAAGTTAGGACTCTGTTGGCTCCCTACAAATATGCCTTGGTGTCTTTATTTTTGCTGTGGATTGCACTGGAAGTGGTAGAATGGAAAGACTTATTCGAATTCCAGTAACTTTTCCCTGAGGTTACACGTGTGGACTCCTCTGGACTGGGATGATGAATGTTACTATGGCTCTGACTTCAGAGGGCTCTCCTGGCACTGCACTCAGAAAGTTCTCAATTATTTGAGGAATGTGCCACTCCAGGAAGACTTTCAGCTAAAGGAATATTGTGGATATACTTGCATTCAAAAAGGTTAAATGCTAGGAAAGGGAGAACTGAAATTTAAACATGTGTTTAGAAATTAGTAAAAGTGAAGCCTCCTGGCCCTAACCCAATTGACCTAATGTACCAAGCACCATCTGCCTTTAAACTAGCCATTAATGATTTGCTGAAAATTTGTTCATATTCTTGATCTCTCTATGTCTCTCAATCTGTGTCTGTCTCCCTCTGACTCTTTCTTCTTTCTTCCTGAATGCCAAGATCTGCACATCTATATATACTTATTTATTTATTTATTTATTTATTTATTTATTTATTTTATAAAGTAGGATTACACTTAACATTTAAGTCTGAAATTTTCTCTTGTTCACATAATACACTGGTGATATCTTTCAATATATTTTATTTATCATGATTTTTAATGTTTTCATTATATTCTACTTTTAAAAATAGTGTTCTAGTGTAGCTACTTATCTCTTTCATTCAAACAATTTCAGGCACAAAAACATCAAATGTATCATCAAGTTTTTAATGGAACTTTTGACATACCAACCCATACTACTTGAAACACTTATTTTAATTGTGGTTGTAAATTACTTTTAATGAGGTAGTACACTTTCATTAATAGGATTCAATTCTCAAAGCATCAGAAAGCACAATGGACTAACAATTGTGGTTGCAGAAATATTTATATAATATTAAAAGAATCAGGCATTTTGCTTCAGTCCAGTAGTTTATCATCTGGAAAGAATTAGGAATCAAAGCAAGTATTCTTGTTAAAGGAACATACAACCATCCCAAAAGACACAGGCAGCTCTAGAATGGAGGACAGGATGTTCTGCCAAGAGTCCCATGGTGGGCAAGGACATCACACCTCAATGAGACACTTGCTGTGAGCTTTGGCCCAGCCTAACCTTGCCCAAAGGTGAGAGCAGAAGGAACACAGCAAAAGCAAAAGAGAGGGGCGAATAAAATTACACTCTTCCTTGGGCTCACACGTTGCCTTACAATTTTTAGAGTAGACCTCCCAGCCAGAAAGCATCTCTCTTTGACAGGGGACACTGGGAACAAGAGGCAAGCTTGCAAGTCTCCTAAAGAGAAACAAAACCTTTGACCCTATCTTATTTATGGTATTAGAGTTTTTCATGTTTATTATCCAAGAAAGAAACAATTTTTAGCAGCTCTGCTCACAAAGTGAGTGTACCAATCACTCCATTTATTCAATGGCATTTGTCAAACATCGAAATATTTACATAGTTCCTGGTTGTCAATATTCCTATAATTATCAATATTCCAATAAGTTCAATTTAAGTGTGTCAAAGATTATCTTATTCTTCATAACTTTGAGCTTTTTCCTCACTGGGGGAGGAAAAGTTATTTCAGAGTACAGAATTTCTTTAAATCACAATTGCTCTGACTTTTCCCTGAAGAATAATGTGTTTGATGGAGTCAGACAGGATTTCAGCAAGGAAGACAGAGCTGCGTTAATATCAGTGAAACACATAGGAGAGGGACGTGAGAGCTTTCCAGCCAGAGGGAGGAGCCAAGGCCCTGACTTCAAGCACTGGTAAAAGAGAAAGAAGGCCAAGTGTCCTAGGACCTGGAAATGCAGCTGGGAAAAGGAATGAGGTAAAACAGGCAACACAGATAGGAAAAAGACAGTGAAAAGCCCTACGGACCAAGAGGTTTGGTCTTATTCCTCAATGTGAAGTACAGCCAGAGAGGGCTGTCCTTCAAAAACCAACAGGCTTAGAGTTGCATTTGTAAAAGATGACTATTTGGTCTTATGAGTGAACAGTAGGTTAAAGAGGGATTAATTTACACAGAGAAACTTCGAGGATGTTGCAATGATTTATGCTGCTGACAAATATTAGTTTATCCAGGATGGTAGAGAGAGGGTGAAATAGATTAGGGTCCATTTAGAAATGAAAATGAGTAAGATTTGGTATTATTTAAGTGCAAGAGACAAATAAAGAACACATTAAGATATCTGTCTGGTTTCTAGATGATGCAGGTGCTGGAACAGTCACTTACTAAGGAGGTCCAAATTGGGTGTGAAAGATTGTTAGTTGTATAGATGACTGAAGACACTTAAGAAACAACATCCACTAACACAAGCACTGCCCAAAGTGGGCCAGTGATTTGCCTTAAATGGATTATGTAACTGCAGTCCTACAGAATAACTGTTTTCTTTTCCATCTTCTTAGAGACAAGAAAACTCAGGCTCAGAGCTTAAAATGGACAGAGCTCAAATTTAAACTTAAAACTATCCAATTTTAATGCAGATATATAGATAGATAGATAGATAGATAGATAGATAGATAGATAGATAGATATAGATATAGATATAGATTTTTTTTTTTTTGTGGAACCAGGGATCAAACTCAGGACCTTGCACTTGCGAGGCAGGCACTTGTGCCCCTGAGCTATCTCCCTGGCCCCCAGCGCAGATACTTTTAATGAGCAATCTTCACTGTTTTGTGACGCCACTGGCCCATTCAGGGAAAATTTCATGGCTTCAAAAACAAAAGTGAACCTAAGTAAGGAGCTCTAGACCAAATGTTCCCAGAAACCTTCAGACCTTCTGAGTTTGCCACATGATGGTTCCCTATTTTCTGCTATTCTTTACTTAGTTCATTTTCTTTACCTATTCATTTTCTTTCCCTTGCTTCTGCTCAACTCTCAAAGTGACTTGTAAATTCTCATTTTCCAAGTTTTGTCTTCTGCAAGCTCCTGTGAGATTTTCAATTTCACTATTCAGTTTAGAAATGATCATAAGAAGGTTACCCTTTAAGATGTCAGTGTAATTTCTACTTCCTTATGAAATGTGAACTATACTTCTTTTAAAAAGTCTTTCCTGCCTGGCAGGTGTGAGGTCCTAAATTTGAAAACCAAAAGCATCTTTGATATAGTCATATTGTTGTAAATAAATTAAAGCATAACTTTCAAATTATGCCATGTGGTAGATCCAGCTAGTGGATACTAGTTTGATTTTGTCATTGCCTTTATTTATAGCTGTATAATAGAGTCTCAATATATATGCATGTGACCTGGGCACACTTGAATGTATGTTCTTGCCAGGGTAGAAAAGAAAGCACAATGTAAACAAAGTAGACTATTATTCTCATCACTTTAATCCATGAGCATGTTCCCTGAGATAAGAGGTCTTTGCACAACTGGTTTCTGTTCCCAAGAACCTCCTCCAATATAAATAATTCTCTAAGAAGAGCATAATTTCACTGTTTAAACATAAATACTTTAGTTATAGTTTTAATTCAGTTATATTTCCTAGTCCTCAATGAAGAAAATAATAAACTATACCAGAACTGGAGAAAATTCACATTTGGGAGGCTGCTTATGAGACAGCACTTGGTAATTCAGACTGCATGTAATTTGTGTCTTACACTTTTCTTTGGGAACTAAGTCCTAAGATATGACCATAGCCACAGCAGTATATGGTTCTGGAACCATCTTAGTTTGAATTTACACTCTGCTTTTATTAAACAAACATGAGCATGAGTTGGAGAATGAAGAACAAGTGAGAAATATACATCAACAAATGAGGTGGAAAAGGAAATCATCAGGCTTCCTGAAGTCAAAAATGAACAATCAGAACAAAATTATGCAGCAGAGTGGAAATTTCAAACCTATATTCAAAAACCAAATAATCATTGGAGATTTTATTGTCATCTTTAATTCTCTGGAAGAGAATATCTAAAATCAAATGCCTACACTCAGACATTGTTGCATAGGCATATGTAGTTAGAAGTCAGGCGTCATCTTTCTGCACCTGTCTTGTTGCTCAGCAGGTCAAAGTTGACTCTCACCACTTAGCTTCCTTGGGATTTTATTATACCATTATACCATTATTAAATTTAGAGCCTATAGTAAATATAATTGCTAATACTTATCTACACTGTCAGTTTCTTTCTGTCATATTCTAGGTCTCACTAATCTCTAGACCTTAGAGACTGGTTAAAGGGGTCCCTGTGCAAAGGCTGAGGAGCAAGTGACTAGGTGAATTACCAAAAATGCCTCTCTGAATTTTTTTTAAATGAAAAACACAGCAATATCTATACAGTTATTGCCTCCAGTCCTGAGCTTCACTGTCCCATCCTTACCTATCCAGGGAAATACAGCACAGGTGAAAAATTGATGCTGTTGTGAGCAGAACATCTAGAGATGTCCGGACAAGGCAAAACATCTCCCCATAAATCCAGATGTCTTGAACCAGCTCAATAGCTCCAAAGGGCATCACCAGCACTGAAACCAGCAGGTCAGCAAAGGCAAGAGATACAATGAAATAATTGGTCTTTATTTTCCTGTGGGTGAAAATATAGAAGGAAGGGGGACAAAAGGAAAAGGGAAGAAGAAAAGGACAAGAGAAGAAATGAGAAAAAGAGCAAAGAAATATGGGGAAAAGAGAGAGAGGAAAAGGGGGAAAACAGTGATACATTTAGTTTATTCTGTGAGATTCATTTCCCCCTTCTGTAGCAAGGCTCAGGAGACACCCAGAAGTTGAACCAGTCTGACTTCTCCACTTTGTACCAGAAGCCCTTCTGCCCTCCCCATCAGGCACTCTGGCCTGTTTTCAGTGTTCTTGTGCGCTTGGTTCTCTCCAGAGAGTCTTCTATACCAGTTTTCTCGCTTCCTACACTGGCTGTATCACTTCCCACCCTTGTTTCAATCCTAAGTTGGTCACTCTCAGGGTACCCTCCTCAAATGCAGCCCTCACAAACAGCAGTCACATTCCAACACTTTTCACCCCTAGACTGGCTACTGTGTGCTTCACTCATGTGGCACTGACCGTCACTTTCACTTGCATTATTATTGCACTGATGCTCATCTTGCTGAGAGAGAACTCACACTGTGTGCCTTCTTTCTTGGCCCAGTGGCTCTCAAACTAGGCTGATGCTAGAGTCACTTGGTTTATTGAATAAATATTATTTCCCCAGATTTTGTTCCAAACCAGTTAAAGAATCTTGGGCTGTTTGCACCCTCTTCAAAATAGCAGCCCCTTAAGCAGGATGTGGGCTGGGACCGTAACTCAGTGGTATAGTATTTTCCTACCATATGTTAAGCCTCAGATTCAATTTATAACAATGCCAAAAACAAAAATACAAACAAATAGAAAACTACACAGATTTTCTAGTTAAATTTATATTTAATAATAAATAACTGTAGTCTAAGGATGGTCACAACATTGCTTGGTACACACTCGTACCACATAGTAGTACTTTTTAAAAGCACTTGAGTTATTTCTAATTGCAGCTAGGGTTGAAAGTGATGAAAACTAAGGAGCAGAAGACTCAAGTTAAATTCTAGGTCAGTCCTCTTTTTCTGGAATCATGGATAGTAGATGGAGGTCATAGATTAGATATGTTCTCAACAACTGCATATATATTGATCACAACTATTTAAATTAACCATATAGGACTTAGGGAAAAAGACAGGGTAGAAATACACTGAAGCACTTATACTGGTTATGGAGGAGTTGGAGTATTATGTGTGATACTTCACCCTGCTTCTGTGTTTCAAAATTTTCCTTAAATATTTGCTTCTTACCTAAAAATTACAAGGTTAATATTCAGGCCTGACTCTCAAGGGGAGGGCCCAGAACTCTACCTCCACTTTGTACATGCTTTCCCCCATTGCTCACCTGAGCTGCCTATCCCTGCACACAGCCACCATCACCAGCAGGTTGCCCAGGATGGCCATCAGGATGACTGCTGAGAGAAACATGAGCAGCACGACTTTCTCCACTGACCCAAAACCCTCCTTGGAACTGGAAGACACAGAAACACAAAAACAGAGAATTTTAGAAGACTCCAGAACATGGGAAAGAAAATTCATTTTATCTTTCTTGAAGTGGAAGAAGGTAACTTCAACACTGACAAGTCCAACACATGTCACGTATCTAACATATTCCATGGTATGTCTCTGCTGTGGGCATTACAGAATCTAGGATCAGTTTGCCTTCATTTGACAAGTTCTTCTGTTTAACTCCTATATCCTAAGAGCATGCAGTTTAGAGGGACAAACCCACTGGCCTGAGTTATTCTCCATCAGAGAATGTACTCAGCAATGTATTTGGTTTATTCTTGTTTTGTGTATCAATTCCAGAAGGTTATATCCATCCTTCCATGAGGTAAGGATCTCTGCTCTTTCACCTCTGTATATTCAATGTGTCATTCACATTTTTTCAGATGAAAGAACAATAGTATTGGATGAATCAATTACAGTACTATCCCTATTGTCCTCTTGAGTACATGGGCTTCCTTGTTTTTAGTATCTTATTGCAGTCCATTCAGAAGCAGCTGTTTATGTGGAGGCTTTCCCTAGGAGTGATGACACCAAAGATCTTTGGTCTGTTCTATCAGTTCACCTAGACAAACTGATTCTAGATTCTGTAATGCCCACAGAAGTGACAGTAGCCAGTCAATAAGCTCAGAGACTTTTTCTACTACCTGAGTTGGTCTAGGCTTTGGCCTGGTACAAAATTTAGTCCATTATGTAGGCACAGAAGACAAAATCCCAATTGGAATCAGGAGCCAGCCCTACAGTAGTTGTATAATGAAAAGATGCCTTCACTAATGCTGACAAATGTTTCTTTATATTTATTAATTGAAATTGTTAGAGCTGGGATCCAGATTGAAAGAAAAGATATGTTCATCTAAATCATGCTTTCACACTTAAATTCCAACTATCAATAGTTCAAATGCTGGACCGGGAACACTTGATTCAATGTGGAAAAAGACTTCAATAACAGTGTGGTATACCCACTGATTTAAGGCCATGTTAATTGGGGTGACGTGTTCATGAAAGAGGTAAAAATGGTTCTTTTCCTTGTATTTCTTAAAGACTGACTCAGAGTCCCTGAAATGTGTTCACTCCTCAGGGCTCTGAATTTGATGCATTTTTTTTCCAGGAATAATTCTTGAATGACTATCTTCTTCTTATCATTCAGATCTCAAACTAAATTCAACCCTTAATGTGCCGCGGACAACAAACATTTTTATTTTTCTTTCAAGCATTTATTGCTCTGGCAAATGACTTCTGTTATTTATTATGTCTGTGTGTGACCCCCCCCATCTGATCTGGGTTCTCTTTTCCCTCACAATTTCAAATGTTCAACACAATGTCTTATCTGCAGTATGTGTAATCTATACATATATATCTATGTATACATGAAATATATATATATATACATATATATATATATATATATCTGGAGTAAGATTCAATTATTTGTTATATGTTATTTCAATTATTTTGATGCAAGACATATTATGTGGACAAGGATAATGTTTATTTTTCAATGTCTTTGAAAGTAAAATACAGAGGATATTTTACCTATAGAAACAAAGTCCCAATGCGAAAACGCGGAAGTTATTTTTGAGTATTTTAAATGGATATCATTTGAACCAAGAATAGGTTCATTCATTCATTTACTTAACATTTTATAAGTCCTGCACCTACTCTGTGAGGCATTGTATATGCTAGGAAAGCAGTAATAAGCAGATCAGAGAACAGACAATGAAAAACACACAAGAAAATATGTATTGTCAAATGATAAATACATTCTATGGCAAAGGAATCTAGAGGATTAAAGAGGCCAGGAATGCCAGTGGAGGATAGCGGTTGGTTATTGTGTCATGGTTGTCAGAGAAGGCTTAATAGGGGAGTTGTTACACCTTGAGGTACATAAGTCATGTGATGAAGCAGGACCAGAGAGTAGCTGTGGACAATGACTTCCAACCCCAGATACATACTAAAATCTTTCGTGGAGTTTTAGAAAGAGCTGACAGTGAGTTGCATCCTCAGAGATACAGATTTACTCTAATTGGTCTTGTTTGCAGACTGAATACCAGAAGTTTTTAAAACTTTCAATTGAGTCTGGTGTGCCACTGAGGTTGAAAATCACTGGTCGAGGGAGGCAAGATTTAGTTGTAGAAAATAAGAACTTTCTAACAACTAAAGGTGATCTGGAGCAGCATCTCGGTGTTGTGCTGAGCTCTCTGGCACAGAAATGTTTATGAATAACTAAATCCAATGAGATACTACTTTATATTCATTAGGATGGCTATAGTAAAAACAAAAACAAAATGAAACAAAGCCTAGCAACCACTGGTAAGAATGTAGGGGGAAATTGGAATCAGTGTCCATTGCCGACAGCAATAGAGAAAGGTGAAACTACTGTGAAAACAATTATTGAGGTCCTAGGTTTGATTCCCAGCAACCTCTACCAGCACCATTACCACCACCAAAAGAAAGGTAAAAACAGAATGACCTTATGATCCAGAAACTCAGTCCTAGACCTATAGCCAAGAAACAAAAAACAGACAAACAAAAGAAAACAAAAACACAAAGACCTTCAAAAAAAAAAAAATGAAAGCAAGGATACAAACAAATACCTGTACAACAGTGTTCACAGCATCGCTATTCATAAGAGTCGAAAGATGGTAACTTTCGACTTCCACTAACAGATAATTAAATAAGCAGATGTGTACATATATAATAAATAATAAGTATATATTATATAATAATCATATATAAACAGATAATTATCACCTTGTCAATAAAAAAGAATGAATGTTTGTTGCAAGGATGCACCCTAAAAACATTATGCTAAGTGCAATAAACCAGGAACCAAAGAACAAGTATTATATGATTCTAATTAGTTGAGGATCAAAGTATAAGGCCAATTCATAGGGAAAGAAAAATAAGATAATAACTCTTAGGGCCTGGGGAGAAAGTAAATGGGGTATTATTATTTAATAGTATAGAGTTTCTGTTTTGGATGACAGAAAAAATTCTAGGAACGGGTAGTGGTGATAATTGTTTCACACCACTGTGAACATACTTAACATCACTGACATGTATACTTAAAGTGCTCATTTTTATATGTTGGTGAAAACTTCATATTAATAATATTTTATCACAGCAGTCCTTTATGAAGATATTATATGGCCTCTGTATTAGGGGCAGATAATCTCAGGTCCTTTTCATGTCTATGATTGGAGATTTGAACATTCATTTAGAGCATGGCTTCCCCATCCAGCATACTCTTACCATAACAGTCATCTCTTCTGTGCTGCCTTTGCTCTTCTAGGAGGAGAGGACAGAGTGAGCTTGTCTGTAATGAACATCTCTGGCTCAGAGGAAGCATATTTCAAACCAAATGAGGCTTCAGGGTCAGAAAGCCCTGGGTTCAGTGTTATGGGTCATTCGTGGCATATACACTAGGAGCTAGAAATAGCTAAACTTTAGACTGTGAGTGACACACAAGCTGCAACTAGTGAAAGAGCTTTCTAATGAGGCAGAACTGTTCACTGAACAAAACCTAAGTCTGGTAACAATAATTAAACTACATTAGGGACCACTTCTGGAAATCCTGGGTTCCTGACACCTCCAGAAATATGCCAAACACTACAAAATGATCCTGGCTTGGCAATAAAGCTATCCACTAAATTAAATAAATTCTTTAGAAGATAGTTTTATGAGAAATTTTAATTCTGCTTCTTTTTGTGATCTTTCGATTTATAATAAATTCCACAAACTTGCTGGTAGTGCTTATAATTTGTTCTGTATTTAATGAGAAAAAACTAACATAGGTTATATGCATAAATCTAGACTATAAAACCAGTTTGACATGATTAAGCAACTCAGGTGGGAAAAGCCCACATATACACATGCACATAGAGGTGCATGCACACTTCATCTTAGTCGAATTTATGTTCTCTTTGTTTTTGCACTGGCTTTGCTAACAAGCTGCACAGCCTCAAGCAAGTCACTTCTCTATCTTTTGACAGAAGTCATCTTTAGTTGTTTAGTTTTTCCTAGTGCAGTTTTGTTTGTTTGTTTGTTTTATGGCTGGCTCAGCCTGCCCTGGAGGTGGGACTGGCATAGCATGTGGTGTCAAGGATTGAACCACGGTCTCTGTGGTTGCCTAAGCTTGCCTAAGCAGATGCTTTAGACTGCTGAGTCATTTTGCTGTCCCCCTAGAGCAGTTTTTGCTGTGACTATATACATTAGTTTTGCAACTATGCCCTCTATGTACTGTTTGCATTACCTTTAAAACCTGCCATGATCGTTGATAATATTTGTATTTGTAGTATGTCTCAGATAAATCATTCTTCTTTTACTTTTTCCTTCTCTCCACCTCACCCCTTCTTCTTTTTACTTGCGATGCTGTGGATCAAACCCAGGGTCATACACATGCTAGTTAACTGTTTTATCGCTAAGCTACAATCATAACATTTATCTTCATGCATATTCATTTTTAAATTTTAATATAATGCGAGCAGATATTAATAAAGAAAACACTAAATAATCTCCTTACTTGCAGGAAAAAAATGAAACAAAATGTCATAACTGATTGGAGAATGATTGTTAGTATACTCTTAATCATAGTCCTAAACAGAAGAATGAAGCTTAGTTATTCCTATAGAGTTATTCCATGATAAGCATTATAAAGGTTTGTTTCAGACTTACTAGCAAGCATAGGTCACACAAAAGGCTTGGTTTAAACAGACTACAGGCCCTACTAATACAATTTCTAATTCAGAATATCTGAAGTGGAGCCCCAGTGCTGATGCTGCTGGTGTAAGAATTAAGCTTTGAGAACCACTGCCCCAGATTTTAGATTCTTCTTATCTTCATTTTCATTCCTCCAATTGCAATAGATGTCTTCTGGCTCCTCAGTTTGGAGCTTCTGCTTAGCAGTGTGTGGCTTCTGACATGTATTTATTGATGGCTTACCATAGAGAAAATAATGCACTGAAGAGCTTTATTTATGTTAACTTATTTCACATTCACAATGACTGTGTTATCTGACATCAAGAAGCTCCTTTTTCAGAGAAGAGCCTGGCATGCAAGGTGGTTGCAAGACACAACATCTTATGACTATGATGCAGGGGAGCTGGGATTTATACCAACACATTCTGAATCCAAGTCCAGTGCTATTTCCATTAACTTTTAAAAGTGCTAATTTGGAAGCGAATAAATTTCCTTTCTTAAAAAAGACATGTTCATATTTTGCTTTTTGTCTAGAACCTTAATATCCAAAATGTTGATGATGACAGTTTAATATGCCTTGTGAAAACATGCTGGCTATAGAAAGTGGTAGGGGAAAAAAAAGAAAATAAGTTTTTTTTTTAACATTATCTAAGAGCAGTTTATTTTTCAGTAATGGTATCATACCATATCACTTCATATAACTGTTGTAAGGATAAATTAGTGTCTATAACTTATGAAGAACTTTCTCTAGTGGGAGTACATGATAAAAGCTTTATGCTTTCTCCTG
>PVKN010014515.1:0-19119 GCA_004027915.1 Capromys pilorides | reverse complement strand
AAAGATATAGAATACTTAAATCCTCCACACACACATTTATACCAAAACACAATATACATGTGTACAAATTCAAAACTTTTCAGATTCTTATAGTAAACTTTAAAAAAGTGGCGATGAAGACGTGTATTTTTTAGTATTTTAACTTTTAAATAACTTTTTGCTTTACTGTTTCCTACTTCAAACTCACATTTTAAAATGGAACTACAGACACTTTCCCATACAAGATCTGCTTTGCTGATTGCAATAAGTATCTGTGCACCTTTCAAGCACCCTCCAACAAAAATGACACGCCCACTTCTCAGATTCCTTCCTCCATGGATCATAAAATAGGTGGTCACCTACGTACTTCTCTAACCTTTCTATTACATAATGTATAATGCAAAAACAAAACAAAAATCAAACCAAAGCAAAACAAACAAACAAACAAAACACAACAAAACAAAAAAACCCAACAGCCAAGCAAAAGTATATTTAGCTATCTTTATGCACTTCCGGGAAATGGGGCAGTTAGGCCTCATCCGTATGTGGTCATATGTCAACATGCAGAACATCAGCCAAGCATCATCCTGAATGGCATACCTGCTTTGTGCTGAGTTTGCAGCAGCCTGCATCACAGCTGCAGCAGCCTCCTGTGCCTTACGGTTCACAGTGGGCATTGGTGGCCCCATTCCTGGCCCACCCTGCTGAGATATGCCAGGAGAACTGGGGGTCATGCTGCTCATGTTTCCAGGAAATGGTCTGTTCTGCAGCCCAGCTGACGGCATTCTTCCCAGGGGCATAGCACCACATGGCTGGGTTGGCCCTTGTCCATGCATCTGGTTGTTGGCATTGATACCCATCCCGGGCCCTGGGCCGCTGTAGCTTGCACTGGGTACCCCACTATACGTTGGGGGTCTGGAGTAGTTACCTAAATGAAAAGCAAACATACATTAAGACCTTCCATTTAACTTTTAAATTTGTGAATACATTTGCTCACCACTGAGTGTTAGTCATGATCTACTAGTTCTTCCTGTTGGTGTGGATGAGGCTAATAGTTTGTAAATATGCTCTCTGCACACATTCCTAAGGTCCAAGAAGGTAAACCCAAAGACAAAAAGCACACATGAGCCCCTGAAATGTGGAGAGGAAAGGCAGGTTACTTTGATGGTGGGCAATTAGAACTGATTGTTGTTTTAATATGTTCAACACCTTACATTCTTAGGTTTGAACCCAAATCATAATTTCAACTCCTGGCCTAACATGAGACAAGCCTAGCACATCACATTAAGGATGAAAATTATCCTTCAGGTCCCCACTGGAGGGTGCTGTGTGAGCCTCCTGATGTTAGCCCAATATCATTTTTCACCAGTGTCTGAACTATCTTTTTAAAATCTTGCTTGAGCCCCAGATAAGTGGCTGATGTGTTTAGTATTTATCTTAGATTCCAAAGGCTAGTGTGACCCTGGGCTCAGCAAAATGGTGGCATGAGGGGAGACAAACAGGCAGAGGCTGAAATGAGCAGTTACGACTGCCCTCCTAGCCCTGTCTGTAGCAGATGTACACACACAGAAAACAGTGACACCTGCACGGTGCCAACTATTTCTGTAGTTGTTTCCTCCTATTTTCCCATACGTTTCTATTCTGACCACATGTATGTAAATTAAAGGCAAACATGACAGAACTTCAATAATACTAGCAGAAAATATTAATTGTTAAGCCACAGTGTGCTCTAGACACCTGGCTAAATGCTTTGCCATGAAGAATTCATGTCCTGATAATCATATGAAATACGGACACAATTTACAAGTGAGGAAAATCAAGAGTTAGTAGATTAGATTGAAGCTCAAGCAAATTAAACTCTGGAACCTGTATATCAAACTGATAAACCATGTTTCTTTCAATAAATGTCTACTGAAACTGAAAAAAAATGCCAAAAGGCTAGAGTTTGTAGAATATGCATTATACTTAGTCATATCTTCTGGTAAGACCCTCCTCATCTATCTAACCCAACTATACACTCATGCCAGAAACTAGGTAAAGGTGTAAGTTAACACACCAGATTCCTGTTCTTTGGATGTTTACAATCTGTATGTGCATATATGTGTGCACATGTGCGCTGTGTGAGCTGGAGTAGAAAGAGTAAAGATTAAAAAAAATAAAAAATAAAAAAATAAAGGCACAAAGACCAAGCCAAGAGCAGGTCTGATTGTGACTGGGGCTCAGGAAATGCTCTATGGAGCTGCAAATGGATATTTCTTTCAACAAATAGTTTTGGAGCAAGTGGTCAAGCTTTGGAGTTGAGAGGTTCCAGCAGGCCCTTACATAACCTGTTTTTCTCCTGCTCATTTTCATGGTCTTCCTTGTGAGAAAAAGTCAACTGTCTCTGACATTGTGCACCTGAAGAACAGGACCAAGTGATACATCTTTATGTAAGTACCCTCAACGTGAATATGAAGTGGTGGGATCTATTGCTGGATGAGGACAGGAAAGAGGGGAGGAAAAATATTTGTGAATTAGGGAACATGATTGCTGTACATGGACAAGATAGTTACTGAGGAGCTTCTCGAAGCTGTGGGGTATCAGGGAGAAGAACCTATAGCCAGAAGCCCTTGAGAACCAGGTTTCTAAGTCTGGGATTTATCCAGAAAACAAGGAGGAACATCTCAAGGATTTCTAGCAGAAAAAACTGGATTAACAACAACACTAAAAGTAAATTTATTTACTATGTGTGAGGCTTAGTTCCAAGTTCTTTGCATTAATTCCTTATACACAGCTTAAGAGGACAAGCTATTGGAATGTTCCTGTTGGAAAAGAGGAACTAAGGTATAGGGAAGGGTAGGTAATCTGTCATCAGGTCATAGGGTGAAAAACCGGAGGAACCGAGATCGGATTCAGGAAGGTGGGTGCTGCTCAGAATCTAAGAACATCACACTGTGATATACTGGACCCTCTGATGTTTGTGAAATAGCATAGTATATAATAATAGAATCATGCCTGTGAAATCAAGTTTTTCTTAAATCCACACACATGAAACAGCACTACCTACAAATCTGTAGGAAATTAAACAGACTTTCAACTTATTTTTATATGTATCATATAAAAAGCATTTCTTTTTACCTCCTGATGAGTGTTAGGCACCATTCACGTTAAGAAACTTCTGCTGAGGGTCACATAGTAAATATTTTGGGCTTTGTGGGCCAAATGGTCGATTACAACTTTTCACCTTTGCACTTCAGCCTGACAACAACCACATAGGAGGTTCCAACAAAAGTTTTATTTACAGTAATAGGTAGCAGGTCAAACAAAGTGTGCCACGACCTATTAGTAGACCTCTAATTATGGACGGATTTTGGGATGTATTAATAAACTGCTACACCAGCAACAGAAAGTGGACCTTGCTCAAGCAAGGAGAAAGAGAGAGAGAGAGAGAGAGAGAGAGAGAGAGAGAGAGAGAGAGAGAGAGAGAGAGAGAATTTAATAGCACACCAAATAGATGGAGATGCTGTCAGGTTGTGCAGAAATAAGCTCACATTGTTTTCAGGTAATAGGTTACAAATAATCAAACATGTTCATTAATTTCCAAGTTCCTCACAGAAGGTTCTGAAGATCTCACCCTGGGATGCAAGCCAGCTTGTGGGCTGTGTCCCCCATATCATCTCAGTGTAATGGCCTTTTTCCCAAGTTCTTCTCTTTGAGCAGAAACTTGGACCTATCTTCCTCCCTGTTCTTAGAGTACCTTGTTTCCAGATTACATGATAAGATTAGTGAAATATAGTGCTCTTCTTGACCTTTTGCTTCTGTTAAAATGAATATACTGGCTCACATACTGCTAGAAAGTATAAGTAATTAACATACACATTTATGCTATTACTTAGTGGCTGCTTTCCACTATCCCCAATGCTTGATAAGTGATTCATTTTGTAAGAAATATGGTAACACAGTGCTCTATTTACTTTGGAAGGAAATGAAGCAACACTTTAATCTCATTTGAGAAAACAAACATAACGGACACAGCTATTATAAACTATACTCATCATGTGGCTTTATTGGAGAAAGAAGGTCTGATTTGTTGAGCTGCTTACAGTGCTCTCGTATGTTGGGTCTCAATGGTAGTTAAGAGCTGTACCTTAGAACAGGTAAAAAGTCACTGAGAAGCCAGTAGCCTTGCACCCTGCTCCCAGCTCTCATTCCTAATACAGACTAAGAAGTTCAGTTATTTTCCACAGCGGGGTTTGCTGGGTAGTCTTCGTTTCCTAGCAAGAAGCACTCTGTGACTGTCCGGCCCAGTGTGAGGCACTATCACCACCCCTTCAAGCTTGTGTGCGTACTTTGAGGAGTACATCCAGCACTGGGCCAACAGCTACTTTTCTCTAATTAATTGAAATGACAAAAAGCACGCATTTGGGCAAGTGTCCTAATTGTGGAAGTTTTTGTTTGGGAAAAAAATTACAAAATCTCCCTTTCTTTTCCTTGAACTTGTAAGACATTCATTATTAAACTTAAAACCTGGATAAAAAACATTTTAAAGGCTCCAATGCCTGCCAAGGTAGCAAGGGAAGAAGCACAGACTTTAGAACTAGGATCTCAGCACTGGTTCTGATACTTTTTGGCACGTGACCTTCACAAATTATTTAACCTCTCTTCACAGTGGTACTGTCATCTGAAAAGTGGCATTGTTAATGGGGAACAGGTAAAGCAAGGAGCACAGTGTTAGGCAGAGCAGCCTAATGAATGACAGCTGCCCTCACCATGGTCCACCAGCGGAACAACAAGATGATCTTTCCCTGCCACCCTTTAAAGACGTGGATGGGGAAAAATATAGCTCACCCCCCCATACACATAACCAACAGTGTATCTTTCTCCTCCAAATAAGCAGAAACTAAATATATAAGCCAAGCAAAGGATGAGGAAAAGCCAGGAATGAGAAGTACAATCTTTTTTCCATGTTTCACTAATAGATTAGTAATTTGTTGGCACTAGCTTTGACAGAAAACAGATGGATGCAGCATTAAGCACAATGAAGGCAGCAGATGCTGGGCCAGCCCACCTCAGCTGGACTGGTCTTCCAGCCAAGTCCTAGAGCCCACAGTTTTCAAGTGGGTTCATCTTGGCACACCAGCTTTGGAAAATTGGTCACCAAATGAATTCAGATTTCAACCCACCAGGAGTTATATTCAAGCACCAGGGAGAGGAAGCAGCAGCAGCTAGACTATTCAAGTTGCCACCATTATTTTAGGAGAATTGCAAATAATTTTGCATTTGACTCTAGAACGTTTAAATCTGGTAGTCATAATCAAGCTCCAAGCTTGCTGCTTTCATTAAACTACTGAGCATTTCCACTCACAGAAGAAATTTTCCTTCTCGGTTTCAGCCATTCAATAATTACAGATGACTACTGTAAGCAAGGTTCTACATTATTCACCTCTACTGAGGAAGATATAAAAGGCATGCTTCATAAATTAGATAATCAAGCCTGGGTGGAAAAAATGCAGCTACATACTACTTATTGTAAGTGTATTTGCAAATTATGGCTAGACATGCATTGTATTTCAGCCAATGATATTTACAATTTTACAGCAGTCCATTACATGATATGAAATCATTTATTAATATAATTTACATTCAATAACAAACATATGCAATGAAAGCAAAGCACTAGTAAATAATCATGACTGCTGACATTTCTACCATGACAAAAAGTTCCCTCTTGCCCTTTACAGGGTCATACCCGGGCCCTGTAAACCAGTGATCTGATTGTTTCTATGGTAGTTTTCCTTCTCTGCAGTACTGTATAAGCAGTCTCACTGGACAGCTTTTGGTATTTGGCTTCTTGCACTTAGCACTACACTTCAGAACTCATCTACTACTATATGTATTAGTAGTTTCTCTCAATAAATTAGTAGTTTTCTATCCTGTGTACACTTTCCAGTTTCTGAGCTCCTAAAAATATTTGTGACAAGTCTATGTATAAAATTAATGTTGGTACAACTTTATAAATGAGGCTGAGGGACTGTATGGTAAGTGTATGTGTATATGTGTAATAACCTGACAAATAATGACTGTGCTATTTTTGTGTACATGGCTACCAAACACTGGGTGAACATTATCAGCACTTGATATTATCAAATGTTAAAAAAATTAAGCCATTCTAAAAGGCATGTAATAGAAATAACTGTGGCTTTAATTTTAACCTCTCTAATGACTGTTTTCAGTAATTTGACTTTTGCTGCTTACTGTTCTTAAAATTCATTCATGTGAAGAAAAAGTTCTATTTAAAAATTTGAGTCTTTGTACTCATGACAATCATATAGGTGAGGGAAACTGATCAAGTGGTAGTTAAGAAGATTACTAAAATTTTCAAATGAAGGTTAACTCAGCTTAAGTTATGCTAAATCCTACTACTTGTGGGAATAATTTCTCTGAACCAGTAACTTTGTTTCTTTGAAGCAATATATACAAGGTATTGTATTTTTCTTACAATGATTTAAAATGTTTAAACTTTAAAAATGATAACTGCATGACATAAAGTTTGTAAAAGGCAAGGACAGAGCTATTATCTTTCCTTATGGTATCACTTCATTGTTTCACTTTTGGTATTTTTTTAGATGTACATTTCAACAATTAACTCCTCTAAAATTTGATCACTACGTAATACAAACTCAACCCAGAAAATATATAAATAAGCATAGAAAAAGATAAAAATCAGCCTTAGTTTCATTTCCCAAAGATGAAACACTGTGTGTTGTAAATTATTTGTAGGCACTGAATGTCAACGCACTAAGCATCCAGGCAGGGGCTGGGAGGCATGCCAGTGTCTCAGGTCCTCTGTCTTAGCAAATTCATTAAGAAGTCATTATGGGCAGAAAGATAGCTCAGTAGCATAAATAACTATCTGGCAAACACAAGGTCCTGAGTTCAATCCCTGGTACCAAGCAAACAAACAAAAAAACAAAACAAAACCCCAAGGAACCTCAAATGAAGTCATTATTAAAGCTTCTTGTAAATCAAGCTCTGTGTTAAATGGTTGGTATTCATCAGCGAACAGCAACAGAGCATGCCTACACTCTAGTGGAGAGACAGAAAGACAAATACAGATAAGGCCCCAAATTGATGAGAATGATGAAGAAAACAGAAGCAGTAACAATTCTAAAAAGTAGCGGTGGTTCAAGTGCTAGAGAGAAGCCACTGTGGGCAAGGGCACCGTGTGCACGTCCCTGCCTCTCCTGGGAGAAGCAGTGGAGCTTTAGTGTAATGATCACTAAGGCTAATTATTGGACACATATTCTAGGACACATATGCAGAAACTGGTGCTAAGATCTGATAGCCTAGCAGAAATGGTTCTGTGTACAGCCTTTAAAAATCTATTTGTTGTTAAAGCTGTCTTCTTATCCAGATTATCTATCGTGTAGTTGCTGTGGAGACAAACCTTTTAAAACAGTAACTTCTGTATTGTACTTTAGTATAGAAAAGCAAACCTCTATGGTAAAAAAAAGAACTGCACCTATGATTTGAAGTTTCCAGTATCACATCCTGCAGGAGCTTCAGGGTGCAGAGTTGCCCTGTTTTCCCCACTCCCCATAGGGATACATAGACTTTAAACTACAGCAGGGAAGAAAGCCCTGCAGGAAGAAAAAGAACAGTCTCTATCTTCCTCACTTAACAATGTTTGAGAAAGCCTCCTGAAGGTCACCTGGGGACCTTCCTACAGATTTGTAAAATGTGATTCAACAGGTAATTTCCTTTTAAATAAACATTTGAATAAATAACTACAAGCTCTAGGAAAAGCTGGTCTGCAGACCTGTGTGTCCATGTGCTATACCTTCCTGCACTGTTATTATAAAGAACTACCCTGATTCAGACGAGCAGCAACAATAGCCCACTGGCACAGCAGAATGCTTGGCCAGTCAGTGAGCAAAAAGGAATCCACCTCTCAAGCTTAGCTTACACAAGTCCAAATTAAGGATCCTAGCCAGCCGTGATGGTGCACGCCTATAATCCCAGCACTTGGGAGGCTGAGGCAGGAGGATCAGTGCAAGTTTGAGACCAGCTTGGGCTACGAAAGTGAGCTCAAGGCCAACCTGAACTGCACAGTGAGACCCTGTCTCAAAAAGACGAAAAACAAAATACAAAAAACAAAAAACAAAACCAAACACAAAAACCCAAAAAACAATTTAAGGATCCTTTGTTTTTTTTTCTTCCTAAATTGATTTGTACTACAATTTTTTGACTTTCTTTTTTTACTAATCCACAGATTTTCAAATCATTGTTATCAGTCTAAGAAAGAGTCATGCTTATATCTTGCAAGTCCCATTAAATTTAGGCTAAATTTAAGCACCAAAGAGCACTAAAAGAAGACTTGCTTACATCAAATTTGTTTTGCTAAAAAATGATTCAATTAATTTTCTGCTATTAGTAAGAATGAGATGTAGTATATTCCTTTAATAAAACAAAACAGGGAAGAATATAGAATTAATCCTTTTGCTTCACATAAGGGATTTGAACATGTAAATAACTTAAGAGAACAATAGGTTATACTCCATCAAATGTTTCAAGACGAAAACAATGAGTAACGAGGGGCTATGACCTGTATAGAAACAGCCTAGAGAAAGCTGAAGACCAGGATCTTTGTCTTCTCCACCACTATCCGCAGTACTGGTGTCTGACCAGAAGTGATGTCCTATGTCTTACTTGGTCACAATACTGTATTTACACTAGAAAGAGTAGGGCTGGAAATCCTGGGCCAGAGTGACAATGCAGGCCACTGGGGCACTTTCAAACAGCATTTTACATTTCTACTTTATGCTTCTAGACACAACATAGTTGCAATATTGTTACTGTTTAATTCCCTATTTTGAAACTACATTCATAGTTCACCTGAGTGTCATTTGAGGTTTGTCTCTGCTGACTTTATGAGAAAGTAAAGATTAGGGACATAGCTCAGCAGCATAAATGCCTGCCTAGCAAGCATAAGGTCCTGAGTTTGATCCCTGGCACCACAAAAAAACAAAATGAAACAAAACATATCTGAGAAAGGAAAAGATAAATTTCAGATGAAAAATTTTACAGGAAAAACTTTTAAGCCTTCTGAAAACTATTGTTTTATAAAAGTAACTGAGGAAAAAAAAAAACAAGCCCGTCAGATTTACTTCCTTTAAGTCTTTGCTTCCTAAGACACACACTATAAAAATGAAGGGTAAAACCCAGGGCTACGTTAGCTGTATGTGATATCTCTGTAACTTGCTATTATACAAGTGAGTGACAGTTAGTGACAGTCTACACTAAGAATTATTGCTACTGACAAACGGCAGTACTGCTTATTTGTAGCAAAGCCAAGTCAAGCCTCACTTTTTACAATTAATAACAAATATACAAAGTATCTGTGGATGGTCCGTATACCAGATGCTTTCCCAGAGAACACAAAATCAAACAGGACAGAATTCTTGTCCTTATAAAATAAGGACTATGAAGATGGAATGGACTTCACTTCTTTTCCTCAAATTTATTTATTAATAGTTAATATTAATTACATGCTTTCTATTAAAGAGACTCCCTATGATCTTCCCACCTTGTAAACATTTTGCAAGGGTAGCTATTACATGTGGTTTCCCAAAGGTAGAAAACTACTATTTCATAAAATATACTGTAATAAAGCATTTTTTATAGTTAGGTTGGTTTCACTTTACTTGTAAATATAATAGCTTGGATTGTGTAACATATCTATATCAATATCTACATGGAAACATTTTCCCACTGATTGCTTGGTAGAATTCTCTTAATTATGCTAGTGTTATGATTCATTTCAATGCCTATATTCCTAAAATGGTCCTTAAAGGCAGGCAATCAGCCACCAGCCTCTCATTTCTGCTTTCCTAGTAGCTCAATAAATGAGATAGCAAGAAAGTATTCTTAAGCCTGAAAATGGCCAACCTGTGACTAAGTGAGCAGCTTCTGAGGTCAGTGGCCCTTAGGGCGAACTCTGTTTCTGCCACTTCTTACCTTTGGGATCATGGGTAAGTGACAACTTCTCAAGGCCTTCCATGAACCAAGAGGACAGGCCCCTCAGCTTGCAGTGAATTGGGCTGGGCGTGGTCAGTCATTGTACGCTAGAGAAAGCATTTGCCTATTTTGCTGTACCTCCATTTCTTCCTCTGTGAAGTGGAGCAGTAACTGTATGTATCTTACAACATATCATGAAGACAAATGGAAAACACAAAAGGACTCCACAGTGATGTATATAGTGATATATACATATATTAAATGTTGCCTATTATTAATGACAATTCTGGATATGCTCTTAATGATAAGATGGTTACCAAAGAGGTGGTATAAATAAATTAATATATAATCCTCCAAGAACATCATCTAGCTGGTAACAGAGACTTGCATACAAGTTCATCTTCCCAGAGACTTAAAATTTGTAATATGGAATGCAAGCTGACTGCTTCACTGAAAATTTTGTTAAGAGGACTAATCAAGTTTGTGTAGCATGTATCACTGGGGGTTTGCTGAGACCAGGTTGTTAGTTTCGATTTGAACATGAGAGACCAGACTGTAGTAACGAATGCCAATGCACAATGTCAGGAAAGGTCATGCCTTAGAATGGACTGTGGATTAGACATGTTATGGAGACGAGGAAAGGAAAGGGGCACATAAATGTAAGCCTTGGACAGTGGACCCTCCCAGATGCCAAACACCAGACAGTGCTGGCCATAGAAAAAACATCAACCTTGATTCAATTTCTAGCAACCAATACCAACAGGTATGCCTTTTTAAAAGCTACAACATACCTTCCTGATAATATAATCTCATTTATGTGGTGATTCACCGGCTGGACTGGTATTGCAAGCCCCGGTATTAAAGCAAGATTTAGGCTAATTAAACAATGAAAATACTACCAGCTTCTAAGGTAATATAATTCACTATTCTCATTTTGCAGAGGAAAAATAATTCACAGAGAGTAAGCAATTTTCTAAAGGGATGCAGTAATTTGGGTAAGAATTCTCCTAGGGTCAGTGTTCTTAAATAAAAAGCCTTCATATTCAATGAGTTAGAAAAGTGAGAGATTTATTAAAAGAAAAAACTACAGAAATTATCTTCCCTGCTACTAACTACTACAGATTGAACTAGAAGTTCACACACAAAGGACTCAGTGATAGTTTAGGGTTCAGTCTTCATTTAACCTGAGCAGAGGTTAGTAGAACGGAGGTCAATTCTGAGGATTACATGAGAACTTTATGATTTATAGGTTAAGGCCTAAACCTTCAGAAACTCACATCCTTAGAAAAAACCTCAAGTCTTGTCTCCAACTGCATTCTGAGCAAAGCCTATGTTTTCTGTGCTAATCATTATTTATACTCTGCTTTGTCAATATCTCTACAGTAAAATCCTGGCTTTGACAAGGCCTGCCATGTCCAGTGAGGGTGGCAGACATGTGGGCTGCCACAAGGAAGTGATTCATAGTCTTGTTTCAGTTCAGCAAAAAGCTGTTGTGTATCACAACTACCTGAGACCAACAGGTGCATAGACTATTACTGTCTGTTGGGACTAAATTCCTAAGAGTTGCTTTGATTAATAATACAGAAAACTATTTATGATATGGTGTAATGAAAATCACATGAAACACATAAGTCTATCCATTCTGACATGCAGACAAAAAGAACCTGACAGAAAGGGTTATGTTTTGGATATCCCACCCCTGCTTCTCTTCTTTCTTTTCTCAGTACTGGAATTGAACACAAAGATATTCTACCTCTAACTAGAGGATTACACCTTTAACTAGAGGATTACACCTCTAGTTCTTTTTATTTTTAGACAAGGTCTCACTAAATTGCCCAGGTAAAAGTTGAACTTTTGATCCTCCTGCCTCAGTCTCCCTCACTGTGTGGAGTATAGGGGTGCACCAATGAACTCAGTTTTATTTTGTATATTCTAAGAATTTTCCTAAGTACTTTTATTGCTAATGCACTAATTACTCACTTTCTAAATTGTAAAGTTCTATGAAAAAAAGGAAAGTTTCTGAGATGCTGAGGGAAAAGCCACAGAGGTTCTGGGGTGTTTCTAGAAACTTGCCAAGGTAGCCAGGCTCTGGCTTAAAGAAAAACAAGCCCGTATAAAAGGTATAAGGCATTTGAGCGGCTGGCTTAGCTTGGGGAACAGAGGTGGTATGCATAAAGACATTTTGTTCTTGGTCACTCAATCTCCATTGGGAATGTTCCTGTGATTACGAGAAACAAGGACACTGCAGGAACTGTGCCAGATTATTTCATTCTCTCAAAATTATCCATTAATATCTAATTTAAGAAATTATAATTAAGTATAAGAAATATAAAGGTGCTAAATTCAAATGACTTCCTGCTAAAAATAACTTCAAAAATACATCATCAGTGAAAAGCCTTGCTAAAAAGATTCTATGTGTATCTGACAAAACCTACAGTAGCTTCTGGGAAAGCAGGACATAAACAGGATGTTTGGGTCATGGCTTCAGTCATTTTATCACTCTTCCTTCCTCTTCCTGTTGGAGAAACATACATCTGGGTCAGAGTCTGCCCTATTTTTTAAGAGTGGGACAGTTGTGACTGGGGTAGTAACAACTGCTGTTTACCTGATGTTGCACAGAGTGACACCCTGCTGAACTAGCAGCTCATGTCCTAATGGAGGTTACTGAGAAGGAGCGCCGAATTCAAATACCACACAACAAATTCCAAGTTTTAAGTTAGAAGTCTGAGGGCAAGGCCTGTATTTGTCACAAACATCTGAATCTACAGGGTAGAGATGATTCCCTCACACAAAAGTACATCCCTTAGTGTCTCATACATACATACTTAAGGAAGAGTGGCTATAATAATTCTCCTCACTATGTGTATCTAAAGAACTGTGGGTTTGCATTACCCTCCTACTCTTAGTTAACATATATGGGAAGCTTAAAATATATCTCTAATCATACAGTCTCAAAGAACTAACAAAGTAGCACAATGTCCTCCACCCACTGCCAATGCATTTTGGAGAACAGTTGTTTTTACCTTGTGGTCCATACTGGCTCATCTGTGGACCGTAGGTCCCACTTGAGTTACTCTGCTGAAAGCTACTCATCCCAGGATGCATCTGGCCCCCAGGAGAAGGATGAGGCGACATAGATGGTCCTGTCTGCTGAGGCCCATACTGAGACATCTGAGGATTTCTTTGTGTGCCTGCCATAAAACCTAAGTGAAAGATAAATGAAAACATGTGAATATGGGTGTTTCATAACCTCTGTACACAAAGATGGGATTATGTAGGAGGTAGATCGGGGAAGGTCTGGCACTGTGAGATTTCCCCTAGGAAAATACCCAAAGACATTTCAAACCCAGATGAGGATCTAGGACGGTGCCACAGGGACATACTAGTCCTTAACATGAACTCTCAAGAGTTCCTGGGTACCTAGCAGAAGAAGAATTTCACCTAGAGAAAAGAAAGGAGGCAAAAAGGCAAGTTACTGTATTCATTCTTATAGAAAAGGGCTCTAAAAACAAGCAACAGTAACAGTTAGGAAGCCTCTATTATTGCCAGGTCTCTGGCTCCTAAAATATGCCAGCTACCCTTCTCATACCAATAGTTTTCAATTTCTGCTGTATGGAGCTGCTCCCTTCATGAGTTCCTAAGGCAAATCATCTAGATTCCTGAATTGTCTGTAAACCACCAGGAACTGATACATACTCTCCCTCCCAGGTGCTTAGGGACCCAACGGAGGGTCCTCTGTACGCACGACTCCTCCACATGAGAGCCTGACTTCCTCTTCCAACTTGCTTTCCCAGTCAGTGTTCTCATTCAGTATGGAGCACTGCTGGTCACCCCAGTGCACCTGTCAATAACTTCTCTTCCTTCTTCCACATGCCACTGTCTGGTCTGCACATCCTGTAGACCCTACTCCTGAAATGTACCTTGAGCTGCTCCTTTCTTTATTTCCACTTCTGGGAAGCCTAGTCTTGGCTATGTTCTTTTCTTGTCCACACTGCAGTTATTTAACACGTTCATGATGGTCTGTAACTCATATGTCTCATTGCCAGGGGGCTTGAACCACCAATAGTACACTCATGACTACCTTGGCAGGTGGCTTTATATTTGTTATATTAAGAACGAGACCAATAAAAGTGATTAAATCTGTTTGTACCACTAGTGGTATAAGTCACCATATGGGACAGTCATGCATGTAGTTGAAGAAGGCAAGAACTTGTTAAAGGATCTCTCAGCACAGCCCCTCTACCCCTGCCACTGCCTTTTGGTTTATTTTCTAAAATTTGTCAGAATTCTCTTTCAGGTATAAAAAAGAAGAAACTAGAGCAAATCTCTCAATGGCTTAAAGCCCTTCAAAGCTTCCCATTGTACTGGGACTCAAATGCAAATGTATCCTAGCCTAGGCGCTCTTCCATGGTCTAGCAGCTTCATTTTCTCTCCCTCCTCAATTCTTTTTTTTTTTTTTGGGACCAGGGTTCAAACTCATGACCTTGGACTTACCAGGCAGGCACTTGTGCCATGGAGCTATCTCCCTGCCACCCCTTCTTCTTTACTGTTTTCTCTCCCTCTGTTACTCCAAATGTCTACCGGCCTTATGGTAGTTCCTAGAAGAGAGCTTCAAGCTCTTTGTCTCAAAAGATCGTTACTCTTTTCTGTTCCTTCTTCCTGAAGTATTCCTTATGTTGGTGGATCTTTCGAACTGACATCTTGCCAACTCTTGCTGTTTCTCACTTGTCTTCCTGTCACTCTTCATAACCTGTAAGCATTTTGCTATAACTACTTTTTGATTCACTTCTAGTCTCTCTTCCCCACTGATCTGTGAGGATAAGCATCACATTTGTGTTCTCTGTCGTATCTTGTAGGTCTTTCAGGTGTATGGGAAGCACTAAATTCCAAAACCTTTTTTTCTTTTAATGAATGGACATTAATTACTTAGACACACAAATAGTGTGCTTAGCACATACAGTAAGTGCTTAGTGAACTGATACTTTAAATCAATAAAGATGGGTTCGAGCCCCAGTGTGCCACGCTGGTCATGCCCCCAGGGCGCAACTGAGACTGGGTGTGATGGTGTGCCCCTGTAATTCCAGCTCTTTGAAGGGAGGCCAAACACAGGTGGATCACTACAAGTCTGATCTACGTAGTCAGACCCTGAGGACCATTACTAAATAAATAAATAAATAAATAAATAAATAAAATAAAAATTAAACCAACAAAGAAAAACATTTATTTGCAGATCTATAACATCAGGTACATCTATTTATCCATAGCTGAAGCCAATATGAATACATAGAATGACAGAATGCCAAAATCAAGGCAAAGATAAAAGAAGAACCCAGTATTATCAAAATAGTACACCAACAGCACAGTTTGAGAAAGAACAGAACCACGAGCTTGTGCTACTGAGTACCTGGTCAGTAAGGGAAGGCTCTGGCTGGCTTGTAAGAAGTAAATTGCTGGCCATTCTTGACAACCCAAGGCTGAAGTTTCCAAAAAAAAAAAAAAAAGTCCTATGTCGAGGCACAATGTGGGATAGCGCCTAGATCCAAGGTTTATACAGAGAGGGTATATGGCACATTTTTTACATATAAAGGGCTTATTTTTCAGCAAGAGGAGATCTTCTAGGGCCGGTGAGACAGCTCAGTGGAGTAAGTGCCTGCTTTGGCAAGTGCAGGGACAGGGGTTTGATCCTAGATTCCACATGCTGCCTGGGCCAAACCCCTGGGTGCACTGAGCCATAGACGGAGTCTGGGCATGGTAGCACAGGCCTGTAATCCCAGCACAGGGGAGGCTGAAAACAGGAGGATCACTATGAGTCTGAGCTTCGTAGTGAGACCCTGTACTAAATAAATACATAAATGAAAAGAAAAAAGATCTTTTTAACATGGCTTCTGTTTATAGACATATAAAAGCAGTAATTCCTTGTTATGCTATTTTATTTATAAAAATAAGCCTTATGACATTGGGCCCAATTGGCAGCTCCCAGATATAAATAACATAGAAAATATTTGCTTTTTCTAATCTGAAAACAAAAATCAGGGTACTAAAATTACTATAAGTGATGGCATCTTTAAATGTTACATGAAATATTTAAGCTTTACTATGAAATTCTCAAGAGTTTCAGATAGAGTTCTGTGTAAGAAGTGTTTCAATTCTATATATGTGAGTGTATCCTTTCCCTTCCCTGCAATTGTTTTGTTGCTGTTGTTGCTGATTACACAAGGATAGCACATGTCCTATTAGCATTTGACTTCACTTAAATCAAGAAGGTATCCATGTTAAAAGCAAGCAAATAAACAAATGAACAAACAACCACGTATTACACATTCAGAACTCTGATGATATCCTACCTCTTCCTTATCTCTGAAATGTCTTCTGCAGGCTCAAAGTTTAAGTGCACTGTTACTTCAGTGATGAAATTGCCATTTGACAATTTCATCACTGAAAATTTGTAGAAAATAAAGTTTGTATAAAGTCTTTAAAAGGAGGTAGCATCTGAAAACCACTTCAAGCTGTGAGCTGGGGGATGTAGCTCAGAGGTAAAGTGTTTGCCTAGAGTGCATGAGGCCCAAAATTCTATCCCCAGCACTGAAAAAAAATAAACCAGGAAATAAAAACAGAATGTGCCAGAACGTTAAATCTGAGGCATAAAATCCTATGGATTATGAAATCTGCCTCTTCATATTGAAATTAAAACTGAAAAACTAACTTTCTTTCTATATATTTTCCAATGACTCCACTTATAGAAGCTTCTAAAATACTTGTTTTCTGTTTTCTTTAGGAGTCACTCCCTTCCTATGTTCCCCAAAACTGCAAAAGGGGAAGGTGACACAATTCCCCTAACTCAGCCATCGCATAACCTCACGTTATAGCCTAGCATAACGAGCTCAGAATTAAGTGGGGAGAGGGATGTGTTGAGTAGAAGTAAATATTGCAGTGCATGCTGAATCTGACTAACTATGCTACTTTAGATGATTATAATTTTTTATAGCTTTAGTTTCCTCATCTTAGAATGAAGATAAGCTTCCTATAAAAGTCAACTGAAAGAACACACCAAGAAGTATTCTGTAACACAGAAATTAAGACACGATGATGATAACTTTTTGCTTTTGTTGTTACTGTATTTTCTTTTTTTTAAAAAAATTATTTATTTGATATTGGGTCTTGCTATACAGCCTAGACTCATAGTGATCCTCCTGTCTCAGCCTCCCGAGCACTGGGATTACAAGTGTGCACACCATGCCAGGTTCTGGGCCAACACGGCATGCCCAGGTTCCATGGCCAGCACAGTATACAAGACTGGGGATCAAATTTGGGTTCATGAGTTTTCCAGGCAGGTGCTTAGATCACAGAGCTATCTCCCCAGCCCTGCTTTGGTTTTTTGAAGGAGGGTCAAGCTGGACTTGAACACATTATGTATCCCAGGTTCGCTTTAAACTAGTAGCAATCCTCCTACCTCAGACTCCAGAGTTCTGGGATTATAAAAGTATGCCAATAAGCCCAGCAATTTTCTCCTTTGTAAATTTCCAACAATACCTTTTAACTCTCAAATACTGCACAAACAGAAATTCAACTTCCAGGTAGAATGAACAAGCTGGTTTTTGTTTTTGTATTTATTTTATTACATACATGGTATCTGTATCACCCCAACAAGTACGTAACGGTGTACATATTTCCAAAGGGTTAAAAGGGTGCATGAAGGGGCTGGGGAGATAGCTCTGAGGCACAAGTGCCTGCCTGGCAAGGGCAACGTTGTGAGTTCGAGCCCCGGTCCCACAAAAAAAAAAAAAAAAAAAAAAAAAAAAAAAAAAAAAAAAAAAAAAAAAAAGATGCATGATGGGAAGTAGTCCTCCAACTCCTATTGCAGGTCTCCAGCTAAAAGCAAATGGCATTTCAATGAATCCTTCCAGAAGTATTTACAATTTTTATTTTGTGGAAAAATAAAACAAAATTTGATAATCAAATAATAAGAGAATGGTAAGTTCTTATACTGTATATTGTTATTTTCAAAATAGCTACTAAGAATACAAAATATAAACCAAAAAGATTCTTAAGAACAAACATGTTGTGTTTTACTCTGTATCTTTCTTATGAATAGTAAATATGAACATGTTTAATGGCTCTTTGGGATCTTTTTCTATAGCAGCTTGTTGTATTGCTTGCCTAGTTAATTTGTCACAACAACAAAATGGTAGGACCTGATGCATTTTGAAGCTAATTGTACTCTAATATGCAGGATGAAGAATGAAGTGAAATAAAATTAAATGTTTGAAGACCAATTAGGAGTTAGATGGAGATACACAATACATAATAACAACTAAATGATAACAGTAACCCCCATATAAAAATGTTTTTAAAAGTTTTAAGGGCCGGGCAGATAGCTCAGAACAGTGGCTGGGGTTCCATCCCTGGCTTGCCATGCTGGCCCTGCCTGCAGGACACGCTGAGACAGTGATTGAGACTGGGTGTGGTGGCACACACATATAATCCCAGTGCTTGAGAGCCTGAAAAACGAGGATCACTATGAGTCTGATCTGTGCAGTGAAACCCTGTAGACCCTATACTAAATACATTAAAAAATAAATAAAAAATAAAAGCTTGTAAAAGTTATGGAATATTGCCATAATCTTGCAAATAGGTTGATGAAAAATAAAGAGATTACTAGCTAAAAATTTCTACTTTTCAGTCTAATTATAGAAACTATTCATGTCTCTCGCTTATTTTATCATTATAAAGCGGGGATAATCATATCTGCCTCACAGGGTTGTTGTGAATGAAAAGATCTGGCACTCAGTGAGCTCTCAATAAACATTAGTGATTACTATTACATGTTCCAAAAGCAGGAGGCAGGAGAGAGCCTGGTGTCCCGGAGCTCAGGCCCAGATATCAGACTGGCCTGCACAAGGGCTACGGCAGATTCTGGTCTGTACTTACTTTCCAGCTTCTGTTTCTAACTGCTACCACAGTGCTCTGCATGTGATGGTGGTAGAGCTCTTCTAGCCCAGTTCTCTAAGATACTGGTATAAATATTTTTTTCCCTAGGGAAAAGCTAAATTAGGCCTGTAACTTCCATTTTTGGAGAGGGTGGTGCTTTTGTCTTATCATTTAAAAATTTTAAATTAAATATTTACACGTTTCTGAAAAAAAAAA
>PVKN010014514.1:0-19123 GCA_004027915.1 Capromys pilorides | reverse complement strand
GAGAACTGCTCAAATTCCAGACTATCCTGGGATATAGTGAGTTCAAGGCTAGCCTAAAACTACATAGCAAGACCTTGTTTTTAAAAAAAGGTAATTATTAAAATGAAAAAGGCCTGAGTGTGTACATAGCTGACTGCAAAGGCCCTAGGTTCAGTTCTTAGTGCCACCAAAAAAAAAAAAAAAAAAAGAAAGAAAAAGGAATATACTTCTATGTTAGGTTAAAATTAAGATACTGTTTAGAAATCTTGGGGCCAGAGATATAATTCAGTGGCACAAGTGCCTGCCTGGCAAGCACAATGTCATGAGTCTGAGTCCCAGGACCAAAAATCAAAAAACAAACAAAACAAAAAGAAATCTTAAACACATCAGGGTTTTCTTAATTCAAAAAGTAAAATAGTCTTGTTTTCCTAGAGTTTTAGTGCACACCCACTTTCTGGTCCCCAGCAAAACCTTTTTTTAATTAAAAGGCACCTAACAAGACACTTAAGGCACTATGGAAGTTTTTTGTTATGTTTTGTTTTTTAAACCAGACCGATCAGCAAAAAATAAATAAATTGGTCAGTGTCTTTTCTTCCCCAATGTTAACTGTGCTGATAAAAACAATTTCAGAGCCAGATGGAGCTCAGGGGTAGAGTGCCTGCCTAGCACACACAGGTCTGAGTTCTATCCCCATTACAATGAAGGAAAAGCCAAGCATCATTTAACTGTTTTGTTACAGTCCTTTTCCCCTTATTGTGTACTTTCTCCTCCACATTTTAGAACAGGAAGGAAATTTAGAAATCATCTGGTTCACTAGATTGAGTTCCTCTGGCAGAAAACTGCTTATCTACATACCCATCCCCACCTGCCACTTAAGCACTCAGTAAATTGGCTTTTAATTTAACTAAGTGTAAACACCCACCACAAACACACAAAGGTATGGGCTGGGGATACAGCTCAGTGGCATAAGTGCCTGCCTGGTAAGCACAAGATCCTGAGTTTGATCCCTGGTGCCACAAAAAGAAAAAAAAAAAAAAAAGTAAAGTATGATGATAAGATTTCCTTTTTTGATTAATCTTCACTTAAATAGAAAATAGGAAAAAGAAAAAGGAAAAAAAGCAGGTAGGTTTTATTTTTTTGTTTCTGTTTTTACTAGGCAAAGAATTTTATTAATGTTTCAAACTTTATTCCCAGGCTTCTCCAGCTTAACTGGCTACAAAGAATGAATTGTATGTAAGCAAAAACTGAAAAGAGCTGCAGTGTCCAAGGGGCTTGAGCTTAAAAAGTACTAAAGATCTAGATTTTATCAGATCCATAAACAAAAACAATTTTAAAAAGCAGTCATAGTATAAAATAGCAGCTCCCAGTAATTTCTTCCAAGTTTTATCTCTTTCAGAAGCTGACTTAGTTCAGTTTGCCTCATTTTTATAAGCCTCATCAAAATTCTCCACAAGATCTGGAACCTCGTCATCATCCTCCCCTCCAATAGCAAGAGGGTGCTTTTCCATCCACAGATTATTTGGGCAGAGCTTCAGCCAGTCTCAAGCTAGTCAGACTTTCTGTACCAAGCTGGTTCAAGACACTTGGTAGCGTTTCTGTCAATTGTTTTGTTTCAGCATGGCCTGTGATGTTTGCTGCCAGAGATGCCTAAGCTTTTGGGTTGTTGAAGTAGGTAACTGCTCCTTGGTTTGTAAACATATTCACCTCTATAATACCAGAGATATTGTCTATCCCAACTTCTTTAATGAGAACTGAAGTTTTTTTATGATCTGCTGTGTTTTTATGAACCACCTTCTTTCTGCAAGCAATTCCTTTCCCACCAATGTGCACGTGTGCCTGCAGTTTAGCGAGTTTTTCCTGGTTCGTGATAGTTTCTTTCATCTTGCTGGAGTGAATATGGAGCAGCGCCGGTGGACTAGGGTGGTGATAAGGGGGTCTTGTGTAGACCAGCTGAGATTAGGCGCACACACACACATAGATTTTAACACTAAATACACCCAAGTTAATAACTTTGCGTCTTATACCATCTACCTATTAAGTGACAGAACCGGAACAAAAAGGAATGAAGCTTTTTATTTTGAATAAAGACATGAAAAGAAAGGAAAACAAAACTTAAACCAAACACTAAATTAAAACCACAAATCTTAGCCAGGTATGGTGGTACATTCCTGGACAACTTAGCTGAAAACTGAAATAAGTTTTTATAAATACATTTGACAATACATGATTAAACTTTCACAGGTGTTCCTAAGCCTCATCAATTCAATAAACTTAATATATATTATTTTACTAGCTCTAGTTATAGGCAGGAAAATGAAGAATGTCTAAAATAATTAACCAAAATATAAGGTTTCCAAAAATAAGGTTTAGATCTATAATATATACCAACGCTTAACTTCGAAAACAAATGAAAAGAAGAGCAGCATTGAAGCTGTTTATAAATCAAGTTGAGAGCTGGATTTCCTCACACGAT
This sequence comes from Capromys pilorides, assembly GCA_004027915.1. Lineage (NCBI taxonomy): Eukaryota > Metazoa > Chordata > Mammalia > Rodentia > Capromyidae > Capromys > Capromys pilorides. The sequence continues at coordinate 16,671 of PVKN010014514.1, read as the reverse complement.
CAAGACCCTGAATTCAATCCCTAGCACCACAAAAAATAAAACAATAAAGTCCTTGTATATGTCAGAACAAAACTTTAAGACTCAGAATCCTAGCAAAACAACACTTTGAATAATGACTTAATACACAAGCTCACAGAAGTTATGGGTCACATATGCAGCAAAGAGATTTAAAACACCAGTGTTGGTCTGGTGATATAACCCAATAGTACAGCACTTGGGCACCTGCAGAGCATCCTATTCCGAGGACCACAGAAAAACAAAGTATCAATGCCAGTATAATGTTAAAAGCAAATATTAAAAACAAACCAAAAAAAGGGGCCGTGGAGATAGCTCTGTGGCACAAGTGCCCACCTAGCAAGTGCAAGGTCATGAGTTCGAACCCCGGTTCCTGGGGGGGAAAAAAAAAAAAAAAAAAGCCAGGTGTAGTGGCACACATCTGTAATCCCAGCTACTTAGGCAAATTCATGGCCAGCCTGGACAACTTAATTGAGATCCCATCTTTTTTTTTGTCTTTTTGAGACAGGGTCTCGTTATGTAGTTCAGGCTGGCCTTAAGCTCACTTTTTTAGCACAGGCTGGTCTCAAACTCACACCAATCCTCCTGCCTCAGCCTCCCAACTGCTGGGATTACAGGCATGCACCACCATGCCTGGCTAGAGAGCCCATCTTAAGAAAGAAAAAATATTTTCTGTATCATTTTTATTGTTTTTCACTGCTTTGTTTTTGTCTTTGTTCTTTTTCTCCCTTTAAAATAAAATGAAAGACAGGCAGAAATAGAAAGCAGGCACACAGGCAGGCAAGCAAGCAGGGGACTCAGCTCCATGGCACAAGTGTGCCTGCCTGGCAAGCACAAGGTCCCAGGGAGGGAGAGAGGGGAGGGAGAGTGGGGGGGGGGGAGGAAAGCGGGAGGGGAAGAAAAGGGGAGGGAGATAAGAAGGGAGGGAAAGAGAGAATGAGCCATGCGTTACAGCAAACACCTACGATAATATGCATTGAGCCTCACACAGGTCTGAGGCAGAACTACAAATATGAAGCTAGCCTGAGCAAACCAACGACAACCTGACTGAAAATAAAAGAGCTAGATATATAACTCCTTGGATTCAATCCACACCACCAAAAACTAAAATGAATTAAGTTGAATTAGTAATATAACGACTACATTGTGAAGTTAATATGAAGCTAACAATAGACAGTGTTTCCAGCTCCAAAATCCACAAAGTCCACTGCATTTCCCACAGAAGTTTAGAGCAGGGTATGGTGGCCAGGTCTACAGCTCAGTACTCAGGAGGCCACGACAAGGAGACTGCCTTGCCTCAGTTCAAGACCAGCCTAGGCTACAAATTAAATTCAAAACTAGTTTGAACAACATAGGGAGACCCTGTCTCCAAAAACAAAAACAAAAGAATAATTTAAAAGACTTCAGCTGGGTGTCATGGCACATATCTGTGATCCCAGCACTCAGGATGCTGAAGCAGGAGGATCACTGAGTTCAAGGCCAAAGAAAGAATGAAAATAAACAAATAAATAAATAAATACTCAGTTCTATACTGGTAGTACAAGAGCTCAGGTGGAAAGAAGAGAACTGCCACAAATCTGAGGCCAGCCTGGACAACACTGCCAGACCCTGTCTAGGGGTGGGGGGAGGCAGGGACACTATTCAGGAAAAAATTTCTTTTTAATAAATCTGACTTAGGGGCTGGCGAGATGGTTCAGTGGTCTAAAGCGCCTGCTTAGCAGGGCTCAGGCGACTGCAGGGACTGCAGTTCGATCCCCGGCACCACATGCTGCGCCAGCGCCACCACCAGGGCAGGCTGAGCCAGCCACAAAATGAATAAATAAACAAACAAACACAACAAGCAAACAAATAAATAAATAAATAAAATTTAAAAAAAAATAAAAATAAAAATAAATAAATAAATCTGACTTAATTGGTGCTTTGGGTATAACTATTATGAAGTTTCTCTTCTTTCACACTCTACATCTATTTTGATATTTACATCTATAATACTGCAACATGAAAAACATGTGGTTTGAAGTTTTAAGAGTACAGTGTTAAGTTGGGTGTGGTGGTACAGGCCTGTAATTCCAACACTTGGGAGGCTAAGGCAGGAAGATCTCCAGTTGGATGCCAATCTAGGCTACATAGCAAGATTCAGTCTCAAAAACCCAAATAATACACGGTTACTGAGAAGCACCCTAAAAACAAACTTGATTTAGAGGTTTAAAAAAGAAAGCTCTCATTTAATGAAGTGGCTTGAAATTTTACCCAAATTCTTCTGAAAACACGATAAAAGCCACTGCAGTTAATTCTACCTTGAATTCAAAATTAATTTGTAACTGTATATTTACTGAATTACATTACATTTACTGTACATTTATTGTACAGTGCAGTTGAGTGCATACAGGCATATGATTCACCCCAAATATTGTTTTACTTTAAAAACAAAGACAATCATAAGAGATCAGATAAATTATTAATTGCGCATTTCTAAATGTGCTGGTTAAACCAAGAAAAGTTGTGCTTTGATTAATGGAGAAATCCAGACTGCCAGGATCCGCTAAAGTACATTAGAAAATTATGGGGCTGGGAAGGTAGCTCCGTGGCACAAGTGCCTGCCTGACAAGTGCAAGGTCATAAGCTGGAACCCCAGTCTCGCAAAAAAAAAAAAGAAAAGAAAATTAACAACCTCTACCCTTAAAATATCCCAAGAAAATAAAGGGAGTGATTCAAACTGTTAGCATGTGCCCAAGGACACTACACTGTGGCAGCCGCGGCAAAACTGCCAAACGCATTTGTAATTAAGAGGCCTAACCTTGATAAAGCATCGTCAGTGCATCTAACTCGGTGGAAGGATTTCTAAAGCAAAAGCTCAAGCAGAACACAAAACGCATATTTAAGCATAAACTGCTTAAGCGTTGAAAAGATCTGAGCCGATGTTCTCTCCTTCAACTTGGGATCATCTATTCTGTGATGAGGCAACTTAAAACTAAAAATAGGACTACGAGGTGTAGTCAGGTAGAAGTTTTGCCTAATTAGACTCTGGGTTCAGGCCCCAGTACCGAAAAGCAAACATATGATTAATTGAACGTAAAAACGAAAGACGTATGGCTCCAAAAAGGAGCTGCTGCATAGACAATACACTGAGATCACTGCCATGAAAAATAAACAGGACACGGGAAGGGAAGAGAACTCTGGGAAATTAAGGTAGGCGAGAGCCACCAACCCGGGAATTACCGGTTTGTCATCCTCGCCGGCTTTTAATGAAAGTTGACAAACTCCCCGAAAGAGGTCGATTTTGGAGACAGACACGTCTCTCTGCAGACCCGACGGTGGTGTAAGCGCCAGGCAGAGAGCAGCACAGGACTAAGAAAAGCCCTTTCTAGCTCCTCCAAGGCCACAGCAGCGCGGCGCTGGGGAGGCCGCCGGGCTCCCCGCGGCAGCGGCGGATCCGCGCCAGACCCCGGCTCGCCAAACTGGCGGAGCCGCCGTCTCTGCTTCCCTCGCCGGCCGGGAGCCGAAAGTTGTAAGACAACTCCTGGACGCCAGGCGCTCCCCCGCGAAGCCGGGCTGCAGTCCCTCCAGCCTGCCCTCGGCCCCGGCGGCCCGGAGGACGCGAGGTCACCAGCGGCAAGCGGGCGGGCGCTGGGGTCGAGCTGTTCGGCCCCCTGCGGGTCGCGCCTCCCGCCAACTTTGGAAGCGAACCGCACGCCCCGGCCGAGCCCGGCGCGACCCCGCATCCGGGGTCCGCCGAGCCCTCACCCGCGCGCGGCCCGCACGCTCAGCCTCACCCGACCCTCGCTAGGACGTAGCGCGAGCCCGGCCGCTCGACAGGCAGCCAGGCCGCGGCCCTGGGCCCCTTCCCGCCTCACCTGCGAGCCGCAGCCGCTCCGTAGCTACGCGCCCCTCCGCGCGCCCCGTCGGGGCACGCACCAAAGCCCGGCCGCGATGACTCGGAACGCGACGGCCACCGCCGCCTTCTCCTCCTCGGCACAAGCCCCCGCGGCGAGCAGAGGGTCGCAGTCACAGCCCCCTCCGGGGCCAAAGTGAACCTCGCCGCCTCCGCAGCCTCCGCCACCAATTCCCTTCAGTTGTCCGCGCCGCCCCAAGAAAATGTCACCAGAGGCCGTTCCGCTCTGCGCCTCACTTCCGCCCGGAACCACAGAGCCTGCGCCAGCGGGGTAGAGAGGCCACTGCGGCGGCCGCCTCTGGTAACTGGGGCCGGAGGCCGGGAGAAAGCCAGACAGCGCCATCTGGCGGCAGAGAATCCACGCTCCCGCTGCAGAGCGCCGACTCCGCAGTGCCTGCTTCCCAGGCGCCTGTCCTGCTCGGCTTCCTTGGAGAGTTCAGACAGCTCCTTTCTAGAAATGACTTTCGCGGAGGGTAGGAAAGCCAGTCCATGCAAGCCGAGGATAATGCCTTAAGAAAAGAAAAGCTGTCTTTCCCGTGACCTGCCCAGTACTCACCCCCTCCCGAATTTAGCCCGCTATGTCTAATCCTGAGTCATTGCATCTGAAAGTTTTCTCCTCACCTTTCCCCAGAAGCCAACAGCTCGCCTCGGAAAGTCTGCGCGGTGCTCTCCAGCGATAGTACCAACATCCTGCTCAAGTTTCTGCTCGGGAACCTCACAGGCCTTGTGGATAGCGCGCCTCCTGCTGGTCAGACGCTGTCTGCCAGGGAGACCCGGCTCCGCCGCTGCGCGCACTCCAACGCCCTAAATTGCGCCTCTGCAGAGTCACGACTCGGTGCTTCAGCGCACCCCTCTGAGTTGAGTAGGCTGGTCCTCAGGATGGAGAAGGGGGTGCATCGCGCACGGGACGCGGGATCCTTGGAAAGGGGAGGAGGGCGCAGGCACCTAAACGAGCAGAGGGCTTCCAAGGAGAAAGGGAAGATGCCAGATGCCAAGAACAGTTTCATAGCTCAAAATCTGGCTCAGTGAATGCAGAGCAAGATGCTCAGCGCGGGTAATAAAAGAACATAAAAGACCTGAGTAGAAAATGTCAAAAGTCTTTACCCTGTAAGGAGCTATATGGAACTTTAAGCAAGAATTCCCTAGAGGAGATTCTGAATGCCCCCAAAACCCTTACAGTCAGTCTCTCTTTTAGATCAGGCCCTTCAGCTCCCCCAGTTCACTCTGGGTTTGTTAATTAGGCTTTTATTGGTACATAAGAAATGTACTATTTAAGGGGTACAGTATGACATTTCAAAATGCGCAATGTATAATGGTCAAATCAGGGTAATTAGCATATGTATCGCCAGGGACAATTATCGCCATTTCTTTGTAAGAACCTCTCTAATAGTTTTTTGGTTTGCTTTGGTGTGTGTTTTTTTCTGGCATGAGAGTTGGGTCCTGGGGTTCTCCACTACTGAGCTAACCCTCTACCCTGTTTCTTTATTTTTTTATTTTGAGACAGCTCCTTTGATACATAATTGCCCAGACTGCCCTCAGACTTGCCATCCTCCTGCCTCAGCCTCCCAATTATCTGGGATTCCAGATGAACACCACCCCACTTGAATTCTAATATACCCTAAGATAGTTCAGCAACAGAGCACTTGCCTAGCAAAGAAATCCTTTGGTTCCATCTCAGTATCACAGCAATGAAAAAGAAATGTATTCAGAGCCAGATATGGTGGCACCTGTAATTCCAATAGTTGGGAAGCTGAGGAGGCCAGAGGATCGCTATGCCCCCAGCCTAGACTACATAGTGAGCTCAAAGCCAGTCGGAACTACATAGGGAGACCTCATCTCAAAAAAAAAGGATTCATTCCATTAATCCTTGTAGTGGATTGCCAATGGGTGATCAACTTGTTACAACCAGCTGAATTGAACTAGCATGGTGGGGTATGGGAGGCCCTCCTGAGGACTGCAGCATGAGAGGCAGCTGGTGGGAGGCTGTTAGGGGAGCTGTTTGGAGAAGCTTTAGAAGCTGCTGGTTCCTTTGGGCTATCCTGCTGGAGGGCCTTGTCATGCTGGCTTTCCTGCTGAACTTAGCTTCTCTTGTCAGAGGAGTTTCGGAGCTCATTGTGGCTGAGAATGACTATGGTTTGTTTTGGGGTAGGTCCCATTCTCATCTTGAGCAACACTTCCTGGCTCCAGAGGGGAAGATGGTGCACTGCTGAGCCTTCTGGAGAAGCTTGTCATGTTGGCTTTCCTGATGGAAACTCAGCTTTCCTCATTGTTAGAGAAGCTGGGGACCTCACTGTGGCTGAGGACGACTTTGGTACTTTTCAGGGGAGCTCTGTTGCTTACTTTGAGTGTCACTTCCTGGCTGCAGTGCAGATCCCTCAGCCTCCTAGCACAGATCCTTCATCCCATTGACATAGACTTTCTAGCTTCCGCCACTTCCACTGGGCCTTCTCTGTGCAGATCTGTGAAACAGGCCTGTATGAGACCTTGTCATGGGCTCTAGGCCTCCAGTTGGACTTGTGAAAGGCATTGTTGTAGGCTCTAGGTTTTTAGCTGGACTCATGCGGGATATTAGGATCCAGGCCCTCAGCTGGTCTTAAATGTATGAACAGATTTCCTGCACTCTTGTATATGATTCTTTGGGTGATTCATTATAAAATAATCATACAAAGTGTGTTCTGTATTGTACTGTTCTCCTTGCAAAAGCTCCAAACCACAACAATCCTCATAACAACTCTGAGTTTGAAGCTATTACTAATCCCAGTTTATAAAGATGGAAATTGAGGCACAGAGTAACCGGCCCAAGATGACACATCAGTGAACCTCAGGGTTAGATTCCAATGCAATTCAGAGTCACAGTTTGCCTTTTAAACCACTACTACCAACTGCTTCCTTAAGATTTACTGAGAACATACAGAATGCCAGATAAAGAGTTTACTTGTGTGTATATTTCAATTGTTTGTTGATTCATTTCCTGCTATCTTTGTCCTCAGGATTTGAGAGTTTGCAGGTTGTGGGGTAGTCACAAAAGCCTAGCCCAGAAAAAGAGAAGAGAAAGTAACCACTAAAATCACAGCTGCTTGTGTGGTGGTGGTACACAACAGCAACCTGTCACTTGGGAGGCTGAGGCAGGAAGATCATAAGTTTGAGGGTAACCCAGCCTACCTCAAGCACACTGAGCACACATGCACGCATACATGCACGCTCGCGCGCACACACCCCAGCTTCACAGCTGTCAGTCTTAAAATGAATGATAGCACTCTCAATCTTATAAAGATTTCTTGGGCCAGCCAAATAGCTCAGCAGATTACAGCACCTGCAAGCAGGCACAGGCACACAGGCACGGGGTCCAGGGGTTCAATCCTCCAGCCTGCCAGGCCAGCCCCACCCCCGGGGCATGCTGAGATGGCAATTGAGACTGAGCATGGTGGGGCACTCCTATAATCCCAGCTCTATGGACGCTATAAACAGGCAAATCGCTGAGTCTAGTTGATGAGGCCCTAAACACCTTGTAGACTCTTCCCTAAAAAATACCAAAAAAAAAAAAAAAAAAAAAAAAAAAGATTTCTTGACAATGTCATCCCATCAATGCTTCAGAAATACTGAGGTAGGACCCTGGCTATAGGGCAGCAACTTTATTCCCTCTCCTGTTTGACTCTAATAAGTCAATTCCCTACAGGGAATGGACTACAGATTCTTGGAGATTTGGCTCCTTGACATTCTAATTACTAATGTTTCTATTTCTACCTTCTCCCTCCCCCAGTGCTAGGGATTGAAATCTGGACCTCGAGCATCAGACCAGTGCTCTACCCACTGAGCTCCATCTCCATGCCCTCCCCCTATGTTTCAGTTATTACAAAGATAGTTGCCTACTTGCTCTGGCATTTGATTGTTCATTTGCTTGTTTGGAGACAGTTTCTTCCTCCTCTCTTATAGGAGCAGGAAGGGCCAGACAGTTCACCCTACTTCTGCCTCAGGATTGCCTCCTAGTTTCCCATGCATCCAGTACTGAGCTTTTCAAAAAAACTCCTAAAGCCCAGCATAGTGCACAAATCTGTAATCCTAGCACTTGGAAGGCCAAGGCAGGTAGACTACCATGAGATCCAGCCAGCCTGGGTTATCTAGAGAATGTAAGACCAGCCTAAACTATATATTGAGACCCTGTCTCAATAAAAAGCTTCTGCAATGCCATCTTCTCCATAAAACCGCTCCATTAGGCACCTTTCCCATCCCTTCCACGCTGCTGCCCCTCTACCCTGGCCTCCCTCTGTATATCAAGATTCCTCTGCCCAGGAACTCTTTGCTACTACACATCCACATCCAGCCTTGGTCTGATACCTACAGTGTCCTCCCGCTCTGTCATAGCCCTGCAAGCTCTGTCATGGCTTGACTGGTCAGAATCAGTCTTCAACACCATTTCTTGCCCACAGTGCATCCCCTGGAATAGAGTTGGGCTTGTAGCAGGTGCCTGCCTGAAACTCAGTGTCAGAAAGTAAGAGGCCAGCCTGGCTTAGCTGTTACTCTGTTTTTCTTAACCAAGCAGCCTTTCCTGACCACCCTATGCCTTGTAAGGTGGATACGTTGGACCAGTGTTGCTCAGGATAGAGCATTTGCCTAGCATGCTTAAGGCTCCTCTGTTCAATCAACAGCTAAATAAATGCATGAATAAGTAAATAAAAAATTAGAAGGACTCTTTAGATAACAGAGAGATCCTTATCTCTCTGGGCTGGGCTTTCCCCTTCACTCATTTGCTGTAATCATCTAGCATCCACCACAGGCCATGGGATCCGGGGAAATGCTGGAGCTCTGTGTTCTGAGCCAGGACCCTTACAACTAGTTGCCATTCTTCAGTTTACTCTTCCTGCTGTGCCTCGTCAGCTCGTTCCAGGGAGTGAAATTGTAGCCTCCGTGTGGAACCATCCAGAAGCCCTTGAAGGACCCCCAGTGGCAAGACAGATAGTCCTCAGGATCAGAAGCTCTAGAGTCTGACAACTCTGAATTGCGACCTGGCTCTGCAGTTATGTTACTTCCTCTATGTGACAGGCCTCGGTGTCCTGGCCTATTCAGCAAGGACAGTCTCTTAATGCTTCCTTGCAATCTCTTCCAAGGATGAGGGTGGCCAGACTCATGTATATCAAGCTCTCAGCCCATTTCTATCTCAGAGAGAATGTTCTAAAACGGGCTGTTCTAAAATGTTCTAAAATGACCACGCTCCAGGGCACCCTTCTTTAGGTACACAGGCTCTCAGTGCTCGATGTCAGTAACATTTCCATCCCAACAGGCTCATTTTTCCAGGGCAGCAGGTTCACATGGAACCAGAGCCAGAATGGAACAGTGCAGAGGCTGTCCTGAAAGGGGAGCCAAACAGTGGCGTCTCCCTCTGCTCCCTGCTGTCCTCTGGGCTGAGTGATTGAGGTTCATCTGTCCTGGATAAAATGCTCTGGGGCCAAGCTCCAAGTCCTTCCCAGTCAGATAACCCCTAGAAACCCGGTCTATATAGAAAGACTTTAAAATTATTTAAAACTAGAAAACACAATTTTAAATTTATCAACAAGTATATGCTCACATCACCTAATTTGTTTGTTTTACAATACTGGGCTTTGATGTATGCAAGGCAAACACTCTACCATTGAGCTACATCCCCAGCTCCTTTTTATTTTTTGAGCTAGTGTCTCTCTAATTGCCCACACTAACTTCAGACTTGTGACACTCCTGAGTCAGCCTCCCAGAGTGCTGGGATTTACAGGTGTCCATCCATACCTCCCGTTCTTTTTTAATGAAAGGGATCTCCCTAAGTGACTGAGTGCCTTGTGGGCCTTCATGAAGAGAAGATTTTTAAGACTGCTCATCTCATGTGGCAGCCTCCCTGCCCTGACAGCAGCCCATTGTTTCCTCCATCTCTTGCCCTCACATTCTTGGGGACCTAGTGCACGGCATAGTACAGGCAGAACACCTGGCATGTGTGCAGAGCCAAGGCACGCTCAGCATACATGCCCTGAAGGGACGGAGGAGGTCCAAAAGTCAGACACCTGCAAGATGTCAAAACAAGGAAGCGGGGCCAGGTGCCAAGTGGATGAGAGGCTGGCAGGAGGACAGAAGCTGGTAGGCAGTGGAGGGAGGGCTTGTTGGGGAGGATCTGGCACCTGCTGACTGCAGTCAAGAAGAGGAAGCCAGCCCTTGTCGGAGGAAGGAAGAGCACAGGTCACGCTATTATAGATGGCTATACAAGACAGAACTAGGACAGGCAGTCAGACAGGGCTCCGCCCTCAAGGAAGTCAATACAGAGAGGGAAAAAACATTACAGTGGAGCTGGGGCACATCTGTTGGAGGCCAGGCCTCAAGATTAAGACAGGCTGACCAGGCCTACATGCCCCCCGGGGGAGGAGGAATGGCTTGGAAATTGTGCTCACTTGGTAGACATAGGTCTTCAGGGTGGATGGCCGGAAGCCGGTAGTGGTCTATTTCCCAAAAGGTCTATTGTTCTTTGTATGTACACTTGATACATGACCTGCTCCCCCATTGGATCAATATTATGTACAAAGCTAAACTTGTAGCCTTTTTGTTTGGTTTTTTTTTTAGATAGGGTCTTGCTATGCAGTTCAGGCTGGCCTTGAGCTCACTTCCTAGCTCAGGCTGGTCTGTAACTTGCAAAGATCCTCCTGCCTCAGCTTCTGAGTGCTGGAATTATAGAATGTGCACCACCTCACCCAAGCTAAATTTGTAATCTTATTAATCAGTTTTGTCCCACGTTGTACTCACTTCATGACTTTGCTCTGTGAAACTCACTCTCCAAAGTGGAGTTCCACAGCAACCTGTTTTTTGGATCCCCTCTGTCTCTCAGGAGATAAGTCTCTTGATAAATATTTCCTGCTCTTAACCTCCATTTTTCCTTCGAATTCATTCTTTGGTTTTGGGGAAACATGTGCTCTGTATATCAGACATCTGGCAGGTTGGGAGTTGCATTTATTTCCCCTGCATCAGTGCCTTCTTAGCCTCTTGGTGTCCAGCATAGGGCCTGGTAGAGAGGACACAGTGAGTGCTCAGAGCCACATAGCAGGTGTGCATGGAAAGAACGAAGACCTTTCCTTGTTCAAGATAGCTTTTTCTTAGGGAGCAAGGAGGTCTTGCTCCCCCAAGACTGGAGACCCAAGTGGCTGACGCCTATTAAGAATATCAGGGCAAGGGCCTGAGAGATAGCTCAGTAGAACAAGTGCTTGCCTGGCAAACACAAGGTCCTGAGTTCAACCCCTGGTACTGCACAAAAAAAAAAAAAAAAATCAGGGCAGCCAGATAGCTCAGCAGACTAAAGCACCTGCTTAGGGACAGCACAGAGGCCAGAGTTCAAACCCTGGCATGCCATGCCAGCCCCACCCCTGGGCACAATCAGACTGGGATCAAGACTGGGCGTGGTAGTGCTCTCCTGTAATCCCAGTGCTTAGGAGGCTGAAAACGGGAGAATCATCATGAGATATATATATATATCGATCATAACTGTTCATCCCTGGGAGAATTAGATAGGTGTGGTCGCATCATCTCCGTCTCAGTCCTGGCCTTCACCAAATGTACCTCCTCCCCCAACAGCTGCACTGTAAGCCCATCTTCACACTGACTTCCTGGAGGGCCTGGCCCTGTCGGAACTCCTTGAACATTTTTCTTTTCTTTTTTTTTTTTTTTTTTTTTTGGCAGGACTGGGGTTTGAACTCACGATCTTGCACTTGCCAGGCAGGCACTTGTGCCACGGAGCTATCTCCCTAGCCCCAATCAAACATTTTGACCTAACTTAGCTATTACAATACAAGAGTCAGGCTGCCTGCAGCTGGAAAAAAGGCATCCAGATAACAGGAAGGCAATGAAGCTAGGGAGATAGTTCAGTGGTTTAAGCACCTACCTAGCAAACACCAGGGTCCAAGTTTGATCCCTGGTGCTGTGTAATCCCAGAGCTGGGGAGACTGAGACAGGAGGCTTACCACCACAGCCTGTACTAAATAAATAATTTTTTTTTTCCTTAGAAAAAGGAAGGCCATGCAAGCTGTAACGAGTCTGGCTTTCACTTACTCATCGTAGAATGCTGGGGATTGAGCCCGTGGCCTCATGCACACTAAGCATGCACTCTACCACTGAACCCCAGGGGCTGCAGGAGGGAAGAGAGGCTAACTGAAGACTGCAGAAAGTGAAAGAAAGGAAATCCTTGGAAGGAAGGGAGCTGCCAGCCTCCAGAAGTTCCCACCTCTCTATAGATTCCTCTCTGAAAGCCTTGGTATCTAAATAAGAAAGATATCATAGGGGTTGTGGTAGGAGAAAAATACACATGCCAGGAATTTGCCATGGTTCCTAGCATGTGGACCCTGGCATCCCAGGGATTTCCAGAGTGGTGGGGACCTTCTGTTATTTGCAAGGATCCTGGACCACCCAACTATGAGCATAAATTGTTATTGTTTTTTGTTTCTCTGGCCTTTTTGAGGGTGGGCCTTGCACTACAATTCACGTTGTCCTTTGACTTACTAAATCCAGGCTGGTCTTGGACTGGCAATGATCCTCCTGCCTCAACCTCCAAGTGCTGGGATTATAGGCATGCGCCACCACACCTGGCTCCTGTGCTCCTTCGAGATGGCTCTTAAGGATCCTTAGAGAACTTCAGGAGGAGTCACCAGAGGAACAACATGCAGAGGCTTGGAACTTTTAGCCCCGGTCTCCATCCCTGTCTGTCCATGGATGAGACAAGGGCAAGATTAAACTGAGTTACCAAAGACCAGCGATTTCACCCTGCATACATGCCTTTTTTTTTTTAGACAGAGTCGCGCTATGCAGTTCAGTCTGGCCTTGAGCTCACTTTTGTAGCCCAGGCTGGTCTCGAACTCACACCAATTCTCCTACCTCAGTCTCCCAAGTGCTGGGATTACAGGCATGTGCCACCATGCCCGGCTTCACCCTGCATGTTTCTAAGTGAAGACAAACACGAGGTTTGGGGCACTTACAGCTGCTGAAGATGCTAAGGCCACTGTCAGAGAAGGCATGGATGCTTCAAGCAAGTCACCATCCGTTTCCCTACCTCTTGTGTCTTCTCCAAGGATGCTTTTTTGTTGTTTTTTTATTTGTTTGTTTGAGACAGTCTCACCATATGGTACAGACTGGCCTTGAACTCACAGCAGTCCTCCTGCCTCAGTCTCCCAATTTCTAAGATTACAGTATTATTACTATTATTATTATTATTATTATTTTGTCTTTTTTGAGACAGAGTCTTGCTATTCAGTTCAGACTGGTCTTGAGCTCATTTTTGTAGCCCAGGCTGGTCTTGAACTCACACGGATTTTTCTTCCTCAGCCTCCCAAGTGCTGAGATCATAGGTGTGTGCCATCACGCCCAGCTTACAGTATTATTTTAAGAAAGGATCTCACTAAACTGCCCGAGCCAGCCTCAAACTTGCAGCTTCCTGCCTCAGCCTCCCAAGTAGTAGAGATTACAGGTGTGCACCACTATGTGCAGCTCCCAGTGGTATTGAAACATCAAGGAGTGCCTCTGCAGAGGAACCCAGAGTTAATCTTCCCTGGTGACATTGAAGTACCAGCTCCTGGAAGCGGGCAGCTACTGGACATTGGGAATGATTCTAGTATCAGCCATCGGCACAGATTAACTGATCGGCTCCCCCAGGCCAGTAGATCGGCAAGGTGTATACACAGTGCCGCTTGACTCCCAAGATAAGTATTGGAAGCCTGACCACAAAACAGTGTCCACACTGGCAGGTGCTCTCCCAACAGCCAGCAAGGAAGGTTTTACAAGGAGGACAACTGAGGCTCAGAGGACAACTGCACAGCAAAGTCGTGCAGACAGAGAGGGCCAGGTCAGTTTTCCTGGAAGGAAGGTGTCCACCCCGCTCCAGAACACTGTCGCTGTCTAGAACAATCCAGGAACAAGACAAAGCAGGAGAGGGGGCTCGATGCAATGTCGGGCACATTATGGGGAGAAATTAATTCCCAAGTGTAAGAACTAGGTGAAAGAGGAAGCTTTTGTGGAGGGCCTTGCAGAAGGGCTGGCCCTGGAGGACAGCAGTGAACACAAGTATGCCAAGTTGGGCCCAAGGAAAGGCTGGCATGAGGAAAGCCTGGCTAAGGCCTGGATCTGGGACAGGGCACCTCACAAGCAGCTGAGACAGCAAGAGTGAGGCTTGAGGGTCTTACTTTCCACCACTCTGAGGTGTTTTTGTTGTGGGTTTTGATTTTTAATTTAAAGAGAAAAAAATAAAACAAAATTTCAGAAGAAGATAATAGGAGTGGACAAACTATTTGGGACTCCTCTATCATCTCTCAGACAGAAGTGTTCTTTCCTCCAGGGAATATATACTGCCCTTAAGAGAAATAATAGGAGGGTAACTAACTAATAATTGTGTGTTGTTATCTTTCTTTTATATATTCATTTATTTATTTTTGGAACTGGAGACTGACCTCAGGACCACACACTTGCCAGGTAGGCACTTAAACTTCTGAGCTATTTCCCTGGTCCTGTATTGTTATCTTTAAATTAGTTACTCAGAATACAAGATATCAGATATTATCATTTAATTGTCCAAACAATATTAATATAAGCCTTTCTTTTCAATAACCTAAGAAGTTAGTAGTATAATTATCTTAAATATATATATATATGTATATATACTGTATATATATACATATATATATACATATATATTTCTCTTTGAAGTTTCTTTCCATTTTACAATATCTAATATACATTTCAGATTACATTTACTCTTGTTGCTTCTCACACCAGGGAAACAACACAATATTTACAAATGTGCACTTTGTTTATTTCACTTTGAGTATGGTCTTGAGTTGCATCTATTTACTTATAAAAGTCTCCAGTTTATCTTTCTTTATAGCTCAGTAGTACTCCATTATATAAACAGATCACTTTATTTTTTGTCCATTTCTCTGTTGATGGACAGTTGGGTTGCTTCCAAGGTCTACTTGTTACAAATTGTGCTGCTCTAAACATGGGTGCACATATATAGTTGTGGTATATGTTTTTAATTCTCCTGGGAAGATAACAAGAGAAGAATAGCTCAGTCAAATGGGACCTCTAATCGTAGTTTTTTGAGGAATCTCTGCAATGATTTTCACAGTGGTTACACCAGTCTACACTTACACCAACAGTGGAGAAGCGTTCCTTTTCCCCCACAGCTCCTCCAGCATTTGTTATTGGTTGAATTCTTGATGGTGCTAGCCAATTTTTCTGGGCAAGATGGAATCCCCATGTTTTTTTTATTGTTTTATCCGATATTTTCAAATCCCAAAAGTCCCTACATGTTGTTCTAACAACTGAAATAATATAAAGCTGAAGTACCAGAAGACATAATACAAACATTTATAAAAATAATAGACTATGACCAAGCCAGTATATTCCAGTATCTTTTTGTTGTTGTTGTTACCAGGAATTGAACCAGGGCCTTGCACTTTCCAGGCAAGTGGTGTACCATTGAGCTACACCCCCCACTCCAGGATCTTTTTAATGTTTTAAAATCATTGCCCTTAGTAGAATTATTTTATTTATTTATTATTTATTTATTTATTTTAGTTTCAAAACACATTTGCAATAATTGACACATTGCATATTGTTGTTCTTATAGTAGCTATACAGAGCACAGGGTGTAGACATGATAAATTTTCTAATTGATATTGGTATGGAAAGAAAGCAAAAAAAGAAAAAAGAAAGAAAAAGAAAACATTTTCTTCTCTTTGAACTAAGAGGAAGTAGTTGTATACAAATTCCAATGTTCCATAATTGCAGTGAGTTACCGGTGAAACTGGCAATGTTGAAGGCTGTTGATTTAAGCCTCTTAAAGCTCATCATACTAATCTAGCTCTGCGTTTTATGCCTCGTAGTTAAGCTTTTCTGCTGGGTGATCGAGGGCAAGTTAAAGCAAGACCTATTTAACAAAACTTTCATCTTTTGTATTTTCCAATGTCAAATCCCCTCAGGATTAACTTTGGAACCATATACAGTGCTTTGTAGAACTGTTGTCAGTGTCAGTCATTGGGACAAGTCATGGCCATCGCTTGACCAGTTTGCTCTCTGTGAAAGCCTGAGAGAATGTCCTCTCTCTAGGTGACTTTCCTTAGGCACACTATACTTCATTTATCCCTTTCCTCTGAGGTCCCTTAATCTCCTTGAACAGAAAATTTGGGAAATCACTGAGTTATAGGATGTTATGGCACAGGTTCTCTTATGTCCTGAGTCCTCACTGACCTTGAAGGGCTAGAGCCAAAATGATGGCTATCCTCATAGCCCTGCTTTTTCTCTAATTTTTGGTCTGTTAACTTACATTCTCAACCCTACAGCAGAGAAGTTTCATGATACTATTACTCTATAACATAGGTAATTGAGCTTAACATCACTGTCTTTCCGAATATCAAACATCTTAGACTTAGCTTGAAATTGGTATTTTCCTTCAATCATTGATATTCTAATAAATCTCTATAAAATGTGATAAAAGCAGTTACACATTTTTACGTAGACATTTAGTAATCCAAGGATGTACAAAATTGTAGCCTGTCCAGCCTATGGCATTTTGCCTAGTCTCTTATTCTCACTTAATACCCTGTTTTGTTTTTTTGTTGACCAACTATTTACTTGAGAGAGTATAGCAGTAACTGAGTTTACATTAGAAGCAGTACACATCTAAAAGTTCAAAATGACATGCATTCCAAGCGTAGTTTTAGTGTTGCATATTGCTATCATCAATGTGAGAAACCTTTTGAAGGTTCTTAGGACCA
>PVKN010014513.1:0-19091 GCA_004027915.1 Capromys pilorides | reverse complement strand
CTGGATGGACACTACCTCAAGTACTTAACTCCATGATTTAGCATGAAGGCAACAAACGAGTTCATGTAGCTGTATTTTAACAAAATTTTGTTTACAAAAGCAGATGGGGGCATATGTGGCTAGTAGGCCTGACCTCTGCTGTAAGCTTTTCTCTACTGTAAAGTTATAAAGTTATAAGACTCATGACTGGATATTGTTATTAACGTGTTCAATAAAAAGCACATATTTCTTCTACTATACATTTTCAAGCTTGTATTTAAACATGTTTCCTGGAATAATATTAATAATATTCCATAAACATGAAATAATATAATTCCATGTGTATTATTTTTGTATTTATAAACATTATGCTGAAGAGTAGTATGTAGTTCACCCTGACTTCTGAGAGGTTCAGTACAGGAATAAGGAAAATAAGCCCTGGGTCCTTGATAAATCATACAGTCAATTCTAGGATGTCTTTGCCATACTCTAGGAAGTGGCTGCCCAGCTTCTCATTACATGTATCTAATTTCTGTTCCCACTACTTTCCAGGGAAGACTAATAAGGCATCTCTTACTCTGAGAACATTCTTTGGTTTGCATCCCATATCTGTGTCTCTTTTACTCATTAATCACTCATCCCGTTTTTAAATCCATAGAACAACTCAGATTCTATGTCAACAAAATACTTATAGACAGCTTTGCACTCACCCCAAGAATTCCCTTCCCCATAGTCTAAGAGTCAATAGACTTTTCTTAAAAAGGGCCAGCCAATAACTGCTTTAGCCATCCAGGTCAAACTGTCTCGTCTGAAGTGTTAAACTCTGCTATAACAAGAAAACAGCCACAGGCAGTATGCAAACAAGTGGGTTTAGTTGTTTTCCAATTAAATGTTAGTTAGTGACCCCTGCTTTAATTTAATCTTGACTCCTCTGGCTATGTTTGCCATCATCCTCCAAATGTTCACTATTGTGTTAGTATTGCCCTTTCCTCTTTCTATCATTCATCCATCCATCCATCCATCCATCCTTTCATGCACTGACTCATCAAACTATTTATCCATATCTGGGAGAGAATAGTTTAATTCATATATAAATATTTTTTAAAGCACCTGCAAGCAGACACAGAGGCCAGGGGCTTGATCCCTGGGCCTGCCGTGCCAGCTGCACCTCCAGGGTTTACTGAGATGGCAATTGAGACTGGGCGTGTTGGCTCATGCCTGTAATCCTAGCTCTTGGGAGGCTGTAAACAAGAGAATCACTATAAGTCTGACCTAGTAGTGAGACCCTGAATACCCTGTAGACTCTTCCCTAAAAAAAATATACAAAAAAATTATAATTACTACCCATAGGGTGAGCTACAGAAAGAGAACAGGGTTTCTACTGATGGGTAGCAAATGGTGGGCAGGGTCACTACTAATGGCAATCAGGCCCAAGAGATATGCTAGCCTAGAAATAAAGAATGAAGAAGACACAGGGAATGCCAGAGAGGGTAGAGTATGGAGTCTGTGTCCTCATCTCAGTTTCTATGTTGGGAGAGTTCACCTGGCTCTCTACT
The DNA here is from genome assembly GCA_004027915.1 of Capromys pilorides. Lineage (NCBI taxonomy): Eukaryota > Metazoa > Chordata > Mammalia > Rodentia > Capromyidae > Capromys > Capromys pilorides. The sequence continues at coordinate 17,556 of PVKN010014513.1, read as the reverse complement.
CATGTCTTCCCATTGGATGCAGACAAGACACATCCTCTGTGGCTACAGACAATCTCAGTGCCTGACTGGTGGAGGATCTATTCATAGGCCCTCTCACCTTTCCTGTGTCTAGGAATCTGGGGGCAGTCTTCTATATCCAGTCCCCACTATAGGGTGGGGGTCCCCATGAAAACACACACATGCCAGGAAGAAGGGATCACTAAGTGCCATCTCAGAAGCTGCTTGCCGCATTTGGACACAGTGAGGAGCATGAAGCAGGTCCAAATTCTGTGAAGGGTGTGTGCTACAGCCAGGCAATCAATAGTACTTCTAGATGCTTCAGAAAGCCATGACAAGAGCCCTGTGATGAGCTGTGTATCATGACAGCTGTGTGAAGAATGGATGGAAAGGGAGAAAACAAGACAGGGAGATGAATCAGGAGGAGACTACAGAAGTCATATGGGGAAGAGAGCACGGAAACTTGGATCAAAACTGTGGAGTCACACTGAGATGTGGGTGGATGGGGAGTTCTTAGGCAGAGCCTAGAGCACGTGCTATTGACCTGCATAGGAGGCCTCTGGTGAGCCTCCCCTGGCCCTCTCTCTCTCCATCCCTCCTCTTGTGTCTATCTTTGTGCACCCCACCCCCTCTTTTCCCCAGGCTCCTGTGGGCTGTGTCGATCTGCTGTCCACAAGTCAGGCACTGACACCAGAGAACAAAGACATTGCTAATGCTGTAAATCCTGGATCCAATTTATTTGTTATTTCCACTCATTTGAAATGCACCTGTTACCCTGAAGGCCTTTGAATGCCATCAGCAGCAGCTACAGAATCAAAAGGAAATTGGAACCTTTTGGAAAAACCCTCAATTGTTCAAAGGTGAAGCAAACAAAACGAAAAGATTTCTTTCTCTCTTTTTTATTTTTTTTTTTGTTCTTTTTCCCCTAGATGACTTATTGGCCTAGATGGCTGGGCTCACAGAAGACCTCGACAGCCACAACTACTGGGCCTGTTTGCTTTTCCTGGCTCTCGCTTCCAGTTTTTCACTGTTCAGAATATTCAAGTGGCCATGATGTTCCATTGCAGTGCTTTTATAACAACTTACTTCTGCTTTTCTTGAGACTAGGATTGTGTAGTGCTCATTTCATGAGATGGAGAGTCCATGTAGGAGCTGTCCCTTGTGAGGTCAGTCCAAGTTCTGGATCTGAGGACATTCTGCTCCTGGAGCTCTGGTTAGAGACTGTTTATTCAGCAGTCCAGCAGAACCAATAAACACCCTCAGTCCCCATTGGGAGCCTTACTGCGCATTTCCTGATACTGTCGGAGGACTTCGCACCATCCTGGAGGCAGCAGTCCAGCTGTCTCCCAAGCATGCTGAAGTAAATACCATCGTTTCATTTCCAGTCATTTGTACGTCACTGTTTTCTGTATAAAGGAAAGTGATTCAGGGACAGCTCACAATCTATCAGATCAGCAACTGAGAAAAGAGGTTTGCTGGGGACCAGGATTGTGGGGAGTCTTGGGATGATCCTGATAAGGCTGGGGACTGCATCCCAGCAAGAGTGCTAACTTCAGGTCTGGTTGAATGTGAGTCAGGAGCTTGAGAGGTTGGCCTGGGTCATAAAGGGAGATGGAACTCCTAAGAATGTGAAATCCCATGGCTGGGATAGCCTTAAGTCCAGATCACATCAGGGCGGGACCTCTCAGCATGTCCCTCATGCTGCAGAGCAGCATGCCACCACACTGTGCTTGTGCTTCCTTACCCTGTGCTGGTGCCACCCTCGCTGCTTCACTGCTGGCTCTGATAGCACTGACTGTACCTGCTAAACAGTCTGGAGCTTTAGAGCACTCCAGGCTGGGCCTCAGCTGCTCTCTCAGTTCCTAGCGTATGGAATGGCCAGTGTCTGCTGGTCAGCTGCATGTCATTTCAGATAGCACTGCCTATGACAGTCACACATTGTCCAGCTACTCACTTTGTCTCTGGGGCCTGTTATCTTTGTGGCCCTTATCAGCACATGAAATATGATGAAATAGGGTGAAAATACAGTGATTGCTTAAATATAGAAAATTTCATTTCAGTAAAAGACATGTTGCCATTAACCCCCTTCAGAATGTCCTGCCTTTGCTTCAAACACGGTTATCCCCATCATTCCTGCCACTTTCTGAAACAGTTCTGGAAGTCCTCCTTGCTGAGTATTTTTAGTTGTGCTGATGTGCCTGCCTTGATGTCCTGAATTAATCCAAAATGCTTCCCTTTCATGGTCATTTTGACTTTGAAGAAGAAACAGAAGTCACACAGTGCCAGATCTGCTAGGATGAGGAAGTGCTTTATTTTAAAATGACAGATATTGCCCTGAAGTTATTTATTTATTTATTTATTTATTTATTTGATACAGAGTCTCACTATACAACATGGGCTCAGAGTAATCCTCCCGTTTCAGCCTCCTCAGTGCTTGGATTATAGGCATGTACCACCACCCCCAGTTTAGTTGGCTGGCACAGCATGCCTACGGTTCCAGAATTGGCACAGCATGGTACCAGTAATCAAATATTCCTATAAACAAATGCTTTCAGTTTTTTTTTTTTTTCTTCTGTACTGGGGATTAAACTCAGGGCCTTGCACTTGCCAGGCAAGCACTTATTCTACTGAGATATTTGCTTTTCCCAAGACTTTCCTTGGTTTGTCCCAGCTACAGTAAGGTTGATTAATACTGGTGTAAAAGTGAATGAATGTAAAGCCCCTTTATGTCAAGGAGCTATGTTTAGATCTTGTGCTCTGTATTCATGCCTAAAGTAGAGTCTGGCACTTGATAAGCTCTCAGCACATATGTCTCGGGTGCCTGGCACTTTGGGCAGGTGATGTAGTCTGGATGCTAGAGCGATGTCCATGTGACTTGTCCTTGTGACTAGTAAAAGATCCCAGTCATCAGTAAGCCATGATCCAGAACTTTGTACTGAAATTTTAGGACTCAAGGGAAAACTGGACACTGGAAGAGAAAAAGAAATGATTAGACAAGAGGCCAAGTCCATCCAAGTGTATCCAGAAAATACACCAGGGAGGCTGAAGCTCAGCACATACAGAGAGCTCAAGCCCTGTTCCAGGCCCCTAGTCCTAACCTTGGCTGATTGTAAACTTCCACGGTGATCACCTCATGGGCTGTTGCAACTATCTGATGGCCCACTTGGTCTGGAATACTTAGCTCTCAGCCTAGCACATGCCTAGTCTATAATGTGTGCTACTAATGATAGCCATTTCTGATGGCATTGTAACTGTGTCTTATTGGCACCTCCCCTAAGATTCTATGAATTTCAGATGTATAAGATGTGAAGTGGTTTCTTCATTTAGGTATCATGACATTAGCAGAGAGAAAAGAACCGGTCTCTCAGTCCTAGAGACAGAGGAAAGAGGAGCCTGATATATTCTGAAACCTATCATTATGTGGACTTTACTCTCAGGACCTTTTTGGACTCCTGGAATATCAGACTGCAGCACTGTGAAGTTATTTGAAACTTTGCTGTGAATGACAAGGTTAAAGGTTCTTTAAAGGTCATATTAGTCATGTCCTTGCTGCAAGGCTCATGTAAGATGATCCCTAATGGTGGTAAATACTTTTGAAACTACAGACGTGTTTGGAGGATCTGGTGAAAATAAGCGACCCCACCTACCAGCATAAGCACAACTTCTCATTCAAGTTTAGTCTTCACAGATTTCTAGAACCCAAACAGGGGTGATCAAAGATCTAGATAAGAAACCCATTTTACAGTTTAACTCATTAGCCAGTCTCATTATCAAAGGATCTGACATCTCATCCTGTCTTACAAGGTCAAGAGTGAGGTCCACATTAATGAGAAGTTTGTAGAAGGTGGAAAGTAAAGAAGATGGTCCCCTGTGTGTCTTTCAGGTAGAGAGCTGACTTATCTGATACTGTGTTTCCAGTTAAGACACTCATAGAGGGTCTTTAAATTGGAACATAAGGTTTATTTGTAATTTATAAATTAGGGATATTCATGCTGCTCCTCAAAGTATCTGATATTGTGAAGTCTCTCATTTTTGATATTTTATTTATTTATTTATTTATTTTTATTTTAAAGAGAATAAAGGAAAACAGTGATACAGAGTTTCAGAATAAGAAGAGTCTAGGGGATGAACTCTTTCTTGAGAGATAATTCTCCTTCTTGTGTTTTCCACTTACTCAGCCCTTTGGTCAACCCAGGCTCTATATGGATTATTATTATTATTTCAGAAAGATTGAACTCTCCTAGATACCAGGTATAACTTGGAGATAAAAGGAATTCATGCCTATGCTCTTCCTCCAAATGATGGTGGAGGAGAACAACATCTACTGAAACTTAGTTGACCTATCACCATGCTAATGCATTCAAACCAAGAGGCTGGGAGTCTCTGGGGAGTAGGAATAATGTCACTCTAGATCTGTGTCCACAGTGCCTCATCACAGCAGACTGCTTGTCTGTAGAAATGTTTGTGCCATGGATGATGCTGATTCTTCAGAAGGGAGTTCAGAGCTCTTGGTGGCATAGCTGTGTCATTACATGTGAAAACACAAAAATGTGTAGTCTCAGCGATGGGAACACAGAGGTCCCTGGCCCAGCACTAGGACTATTAAGGGCTTTCTCGGAGTAAGGATCATTGAACCAAGCAGAGAGGAAGGAGTGTCCACATTGCAGGAGCTGCAGCTTCAGAGACAGGGCAGAGCTGCCTGTGATCACAGTAAAGGAGGAGAACACAAGAGGGACACTTGGGCAGCCACACACCTTGTGACAGGATGTGTGTATGTGTTGGTCAGCTATGTTGGAAATAGTGTCACCCATCCCAATCATTTCTCCTAGGGAGGATTTGGGAGGCTTAGTGGGGAAGTTGGGATATGAGTATGTCAGTCTCTCTGTTGTCAGACTTGATGGGCATTAACAACCTGACCTGCTTGATTTAAAGGGTCTAGATTCCCAGGCTTCTCTTGGATCTACTGACTCATTATCTCTTAGGGGAAAGGCCTAGAAATCTACATTCTCAGCCAGCTCCCTCACATTCCAGCCTCTCTGCAGGATTGTAAAGCAAATGACCCCATCCAGACTTCACTTTGGAAAACATGTGGCCCATCTTTCTTGAGATTTACTGAGGAAAGGAACCTCATCTCCCACCACATCAAATGTGTTTCCTATCTCATCCAGTTTAGTTCTTGATTAAACCCAATTTGGCATGTTGTTATATCTGATTACTTATTCATCTTCTTCTCAAGTTTTTTGGTGGAGACAATTGATTGAAGAACCCACCCAGAAGCCTGCTGTCTCACTAACACCCGTCCCAGGAGAGTCACCTGGCCTGGTCTCTTTCTCTTTGCCCAGGGGGCAATAGGGACATAGTGATGTCTGGAGAAGAGGAAGGGGCATCAGATTTGTTTGGAAGAGGTCTGAGTCTCAAGTGGAGAACTCAGATTAGTCCCTGCCAGAAGTTGGAGTGTGAGGCAATTTAGCAAATTGTAGCTTGCAGCAGATGTTTAATTAGTTGTGAGGCAGTGTCTGGTGGCTGGGGGGTGGGCAGGGTGACTTGTCTGCTTCTGCCACCACTGTGAAGGAGATGTGAGCTTTGCAGTTAGGGGACAAAGCTGGGTCCCGGGGAGCCCCCTTGTGGGAGAGGAACTTTGAAGTATGAAGCTTTGGGATGTGGGAGGCCCAAGCATTCTAGGAGCTCAGTGTAGAGAGACCAAAAAGCTTCTGAGATCTCTGAGTATGTGGTCAGGACCTTTGAAGCTCTTTGGGAGACTCATCTTCAACACAACCAACATGGAGTTGCTTTTCCTCCCTCTTCTCTTGCTCCCATTCTGGTATACAGAGCAATGATCTACCCTCTCACTTAGAAGCCATCCCTATGGGCTGTGGAGATAGCTCAGTAGAAGACGCACTTGTCTGGCAAGTGCAAGGGCCTGAGTTCAGTCTCTAGTTCTGCAAAAACAACAACAACAACAACAACAACCCAAAAGCAGAGCTGCTCTTGTTCTTCATTTTTGCACTTGATATAAGATTCATTACTGAATCCTCCAGTCTTGTCTTCCTGGGACCTCTCTGATCCACACCTCTGTCTCTAGACCCTGCTCCAGGATTTCTCTAACTCTGCACTGTGGGCACATGGTAACTGGATATGTTTAACAGCAGCCCTTCCTTAACCTATTGGACACTAGGAGCTTCCACACTCCCAATTTGTGACAACATGTTTCTTGACATTGTCACAAGTTCCTAAGAGGGCAGAAATGCTTGGTTGAAACACAGTCATCACAAGCTCAGGCCATCTCCCAGGCAAGAGCCATACTGCTGTCTCTCTGTTCTTCAGTCTTGCTTCCTCAGTGTATCCTCTACTCTGAAACCAGAAATGTGTTCCCAGTGGATCCTGGACCTTGATGCTCTTCCCCTGAGCCCTGCTTTGGTCTAGGCTCTGCAGATAACCACATTCCCTGGTGTGATTTGAGATCTGTCCTTGTAAAATCCTGCCATGCTTCTGGTCTCCTCTCCCACCACCAGTCCTATCATTGGCTCTGTTCTAAGCCCACTGGAAATCACCACTTTCAAGACTGTGCCTCCTGCCTCCTCTGCTCCCTCTGTGGAGCCTTTGTGCACTTCTGTGTTCCATCAGGTCCTGTGACTCTTGCCAGGTCCCCAAATCGACCACTGCTGTTCCTCTATCTGAAACTCCTGTAGGATGCAGCCCCACAGGTCATGGAATAGGACAAGCTCTGGCTTCTTCTAGCTTCCAGAAGCACGTTGTTCTTTCTTCCTCAGGTAAATATGGCCTGAAGTGGGCTCATTCAGAGACAGCACTTGCCTCAGAGTTTCAGGGACTCTGGTCCCTGTTTTCTGTTTCCACCTACTCCCTATGACCCACTGGAGAAGGTAGACAATACCTTATCAGGACAGTGAGGGGCAGTTCCTGGTTCTCATGTGGATAAGCAGAGTGGAAAGTGAGTCTTTGTTTTCAGTCCATTCCTGCCTGATGTGAGAGCCCATGTGACTCAGTTGCAGTGCACAAAAGGAGTATTTGTTTGCTTTCCCAGCCAGACTACCTGAGGCTGGAGGGTGGCATGCCTCACTGACTGACTGCTACGCCCTTGGTGTGACCATGCTGCCCAGCCTGAAATCTGTCCCCAATAGACACTCATGAATTGATGGAGCTGAGGAGCAAAGGCAGGCTAGGTAGGTGCTTGGTAGAGACTGGCGCAGGTTTCTGCTTGTGGAAAAGTTATAGTAGGTCAGCATGTAAGAGATCTGTGGGCTTGGGTTTTGGGGTGGGCTGCTCACTTGGGTGACATTGGCACAGCTGTATTACTTCTCTGGGCCTCTGTTTCTTTGGATGGATGACTATCTAGCACTAATATTGTGAGCTGAGGCACAGAGCAGGCCTAATCATCCAGAAACAGCACTCATAAGAATAGTTAATGTTGCCTGTGCATGCTTCACACAATGGCTCCAAGGATCCTCCCGTCTGCCCTGTGAAGCAGCTCTCTCGTTATTCCTGCTTCACAGATGAGGCAGGGAGGCCTGTAGGATTTGGTTTTCTTGCCCAGAGCCACTCTGAGAAGTGTTCTCATCAGTTAGAGAATGTCTGCTCCCCAGAGGTCATGGGACAATATTGGGAAACATTTTCGTTGTCATAGCTTTGTGAGAAAATCTCCTGACATTGAGTGGGAAGGGACCAGGAATTTTAAACATCCTCCAATGCACAGAGGAATTTCTGCAGGCAGGAATCTTCAGGACCACGCATCAACAGTACTGAGGTCAAGGGACCCTGATTTCTAGCTACAAGCAGATTTGACCCAGCCAACTTGAGTCTGTGCTCCAGGGCACCACATTCTGCTTGGTTCAGACCCCAAATATATTTTTCCACCTTCTACTTAATACTGATGTGAGAGAAAAAGTTCTTCCCCAAATCACAGATTATCGTAAGTCTCACATCTCTTTTGGGTCATAACTGTGAGAAAGGACAGTCTCATTTGGGGCATGCTTACTGCTGGAAATAGTTTTCTTGGTTTATGGCCTTAGTTTATTCAGCACTCTCCCAGCCATTGTGTGCTAGCACAGTATGTGGTCCTAATTCACCACATCAGGGCCTCATGTCAGCCCTTCCAGTACCCATTTATTAAGCACTGCATTAACCTGAGAATCTCCAAACTGCAGATAACACACTGATCCAGTCAGGTACTTGGTATCTAGCTCACTGCCAGGAGGCTGTAGTCAGGTGGTGTAATAGTGGATTGATTGTGCTAACTTGAGAAATTTAGTTCAGAGAAAGTTAACTAAATTGGCTGAGCAGTTCTACACCTCAGGGTATAGAAGACTCATGCTAGGGTGGCTCATAACCTGGATGGTATAAAATGCAAATGATAAAAGATGGATCTATTGCTTTTGTTCAGAAGAACTCCAGTCTTTGCCTTCAGCTTGGACACCATCTCTGGCTTTTAGCGCAGACTCCTATCATAGATCCTTCAGTCTCCTAGCTTAGACCCAAAAGCCTCCAGCAAAAGACTTGCATGGGAGCTTCAGTGAGCTTCAGACCTTGGACTGGACCTTTTGTTCTCCAGAGGGCAGCTGCCCCCTGCACGCTTCCTCATCTGACTCTGTGGCTGACCATCATAAGCAAACCTTGTAATTTCTTACACATTTGTATGTCTTGTGTTATATCTGTTACTAACAAAACACACACAGCTACAGTGGTTCCAGGGTAACTCAAGAGTCCAAGCATTGCTCTACAATTTTGCTTTACCACCCTCAACACTGTCCCTTTAGTTCCTATATATGTGGCCCCTTAGTTACCAGGTGGCTATGCAGCTTTAGCCATCACAGTTTCACATTGTGCTTTGAAGTAAGAAGAGGACGAATGGAAACTTTTTTCTAGGGCTTCTTTGATCCAAGTCCTCATTTTCTGAGATGATGCCCTTACCTGTCATCTTCCTCTGCAGCTCACCATGTAGGACCAGGCTGCTGGTAACACTAAGAGACAATTGAGATGGAGAAACTAAGGTAGATGATGGAGAAGGTAGTGGGCAGGGTTTAGGGGGACATGTATCAGTGTCTGCCGTGAGATGACTGTACGCACCATGCTAGAGATGGTCGTGGAGCCTGGGAATGGTAGCCCGCACTCACAGCACATCCCTCACAGAGTCTGCAGCATGGAACTCGGACACTTGCTGGGGACTGAGCTTCCCACCATGGGCACGATTTTCCTTCTTCCCTCTCTCACATCTGCTAGGAGGACCATTGTGCTTTGGAAACGGATCTGATCACTGTGTCGCAAGCAAGGTGATGAACATAGAGGAGTATTCTGGTGTCTCAGTTCCAGCCTTGTCTTTTCTCACTCACGCTGCATATGTCCTTGTTTGAACCCAAGGCAGCACATCTGCACACAGTGAATCAGACCCAGACTGCACTTCTAAGCATCTGAGAGAAGGAAGCCACTCCCAGTGGGGTCACCCCCTCTCCCCAGTTCTGTGGATACATGGGAAGGGGCCAGGGCTCAGAGGAACTGTGCTCTGCAGGATGGGAAGCCATCTAATGGCTTTCATGTCAAATGGCCTAGGGGGCTGCTCTGCTCCTCTGCTGCCTGCATCTTCAGACAGCAGGGACACAGCCTCCCACACAGCTCCTGGTGCCTTCACCAGCTTACAAGGCCACCAGGAGGCAAGGCTCACGTGGAGTGAGGAACTTCTGGGCAGCTGTGTAGGAAATGGTGGTGGAGAGTGAGGGTTCAGGGAGTCAGAGGCAGGGCTGCAGATCAGCTACCTGTGCAGGTGAGGGAGAGGCAGGGACCTTCGGTGAGTTGTGGCTCTGCATGGCCTGTGATGTCTGCCTGGACAGGTGCTGAGCTCCTCGTCATGAGAACCATGCTAGCAAATCCTGGAGGGTCCCTTCAGAGCTATGGAGACGGAGAATCCTCTCAGAGCTGCAAGAAGCAATACCTATTCCTCAGGAGAGCCTGGGACATCAACATTCTCTTATACGTGAAGTTTTGGGCTGCCAAAGACTCTAACTGTCCCTGCCTCTTGGCAGCTAGCTCTTGGGGTTTCTGGATTGGTGAGCCTATGTGGAGGGCTCCTGAAGTGGGGTTGTTGCTTTTCCAGGACGCTGTAATTGGTGGGCACTTTGGTTTATTTAGGCTGCTGTCAGAGGAGTGTCATAGCCCAGTGGTAGTGAGCCTGTGGCACACCTTTCACAATGGGCTGTTTGTCACTATTCAAAGTTCTCAGAGATTTGTCACACTGCAGGAGTGTACAGGCCAAAGTGTGCTTGTGATTCTGGAGGCTGAAAGTCCAAGGTAAAGGCACTGGCATGTTTGGCCTCTGGTAGTATCTACTTCCTGGTTTGCTGATGACACCTCAGTATGGCCTCACCCTGAAGAAGCACTAAGACGTGTCTCTTAACTCATTGTACACCACAGGTACTCAGAAACAGGTGCATGACAAGGTGGAGGTGAGAGAAGTGCTAGGATAGATTCTGCCTCTCCTGGCTTCTGGCTCATGGTTCATCTTGATATGTTAACTTGGCTGGATTAGTGAAGGCCTAGCTGGCCCATGAGGTATACTTCTAGCTTGGTCTGTGGGGCATTTCCAGAGGTGATTAACACATAGGCCTGCAAACTGTGGAGCAAGTGCAGCCTTATCTGTGGGTGGTGCCGGCCAGTAGGCTTGGAAAAGGAGGAAGTGAGTGTGCATTTAAAAACCTCCATTCCACATGACTATCTTTTGCTTATGTCTTTTGCTGCTGTCTTTTGTGGACATCAAGTTCCAGTTTTTCAGCCTTCCTATGGAAACACACCAGCAGCCCTCCAGGAGCTTTTGGGATCCCAGTTTTGGGCTAATGCTGCATCCTGGACCCCTCTTTTGCTCTTCCCCCTTCTTGGGCTGAGCAGCTGGTGGTGCTACAGCTCTCCAGAGTGCAGATGACCATGGTGGACACATTGAGACTATGGCTTCCTAACCTCTGATCTTATAAGCCTACCAATAAATTCCTCCAGCAAAAATACAAATACACACTCATATATGTATATGTATATGTATATGCATATGTATCTTTTTTCTGTTCCTCCAGAGAACCTTAATAAATACAATGTACATAAAGTCCCCACCATCTATCTACAACCCCAGGATCTGTGGATATTACCTTACATGGCTAAAGGGACTTTTAGATAGGAACAGTAAAGACTCCTGAGATAGAACTTTCCTGGGTCATTCTAGGGGTACAGTTGCAACCACAGTGGTTCTTATAGGAGGGAGGCAGGAATACAGGGCGGTATGGTGATGGGGACAGAGACAGGGTGATAAACAAGGAAGGTGGAAGGGCAAGGAGTGATCCTCAGCTGGAACCTCCAGACGAAGTGCTGTCCTGGGAGGTTGACTTCAGACTTCTGGCCTCCACAACCATATTGGAATAAATGTGTGTAGTTTTCTTTTTCTTTTCTTTTCTTTTTTTCTTTCTTTTTTCTTTTCTTTCTTTCTTTTTTCTTTTTTCTTTTTTTTTTTTTTTTTTTTTTTTTTTTTTTTTTTTTTTGTCTTTTTGAGACAGGGTCTCGCTATGTAGTTTAGGCTGGCCTTGAGCTCACTTTTGTAGCCCGGGCTGGTCTCGAACTTGCACTGATCTGCCTGCCTCAGCCTCCCAAGTGCTGGGATTACAGGCGTGTGACACTACGCCTGGCTATGTAGTTTTAAGCCCGTGAGTTTGTCGAACTTTAGGCTGGAATTCAACAAACCTGATCTCATCTACATGGTAAATATTCTAATTTTTTGAGCCTGTGGTCTCTGTGGTACCCACCTGACTCTCCTATAGATAGAAGCTGCTGCCTGTGGTGTGCAGAGATGGGGCTGGAGAGTTGCAGGGAGATGATTATTGAGACACAGGGGCGTATCCTTCATACTGCAGGTGACCTCTGGGACAAGTGAGCACACCAACCTGGGTAACTGTGGGGCTCTGTTGTGAACTCATTGAACAAAGCATCATCTGAGGGGCTCCTGAGTCCTGTGTCCAGTGCTTCACAGAGACTGCCTTCCAGACACTTAGAAGGTGCAGGAATGTCACCTGTCACTGCAAGGGATGAGGAGACGGAGGTGTGAGGGGGTGGCATCACTCACTGGCACTCCATAGGTGAGAAGCAGGAGAGTTAGGTTGAAGTCCACCCTGCTGGCCCCACAAAAAGCTTTTTATGTATGCATCTGCATGGCTGCTCCGGGGATCTTCGGTCTGATTCATGCAGTGTCCACCGTTCTCTTCTTTCTGTGGCATCATCTTCTGGAGAGTAAGCAGGTCCCGAGAGAATGGCTTCTCTCCTTTTCCCTCACTGCTTCAAGTTGCTGCCAGTGACTGCGCAGGCTGAGCACTGACATGTGAATGGTCCAGTGAACGCCAGCCTCCAAGAAGTAGCAGTTATTCGTCTAGCAAAAGTATGTCTGAGAGTATTGGATATGCTAGCACTTTTATACACAGACTGTTAATATTCTTACATACCTAAATATATTCATTAATATATGTACTCATTATCCACATATAATCAATACATACACATACACATTGCCTTGTTCATTCAAAATTCAAATGTAAGTGAACGTTCTTTATCGTAGTTGCTAATTCAGCTTCTGCAACCGTCAGAGACCCAGTGATCAGTCCAACTGTCACTGTAGCATTGAGGACCTCTTTCCACAGAATAACCACTTGTACCTGCCCTAAAATTTGTACCTGCCTTTCCCAAGCTGCCTCTGCTAGAAGCTGAGCACCAGAAACACTGTCCGGATTTTGCTCAGGGAAGAGTTGGGGCACCCTCAGCACCTGGTCTCACCTCATCCCTTTGTCTTTTCTGCACTGATGACACACGGGCTTCTCCTGCATGCAGTGGAGGTGACTGCTCTGGATCATGGATTCCACATGTCAGGTTCCAGGAGAGAGCTCTTTTCTTAGCAAATGGAGCTGCTGGAATCAAGTTCTGACTTGTTAGAGGGAATCCTGTTTAGTAGACTCCCCCAACACGTCAGCAGCAGCTGCTCTCAGAGCTGAGAGAATGGCAATGATTTTCCTGGGGAGATGTGGAACAGCATCTTATAAGAAGCAGTTAGGCAATAATTTAACATTGTTGTTCTGCCCTGAGCTGACATGAGCTGCTTCTCCAGGGAGAGTTTAGAGAAGTTTGTTCTCTCTGTGGGGAATCACAAAGCCACTCAATTTGTTTTCCATTTAAGACCCTGAATGTTCAATGATAGTCTCATTCATTCATTCATTCATTCATTCATTCATTCATTCATTCATTCATTTATCATAGGCACATTTATTAAGCCAGGCCCTCTTTAATTTTACTCTCCTAATGCTTGCAGCAGGTGTTCATTCATTTACCCATTCATTAATTCATTAGGCAGGCCTTGCCAAGTACACATATATTTTTGTGCTAGAACCCAGAGATATTCTAATACAGGAGTCAGCAAGGTCAAGCTTTGCCCTCCAAGAATGGATTTCCAGTGGGAGAAATTTACTTCTAATCAAATAAGCTATCTGCAATGGGTTGGTTCCCTGACAGTGACATGGCTGGGCTCCTTTTTCTGAGCCCCTGCTGTACAGCAGTCACTTTGCCTATATCCTTGTCCTTACATACTGCACCCAAGCTGCTCCTCAAAGTAAGGTCATCATTGTCTCACTGCACTGGTGGAGAGAAGACATAGGTTTTGAGGGCTGAAATTACTAGACTCATGCTACACAGTTGAGACCAAGACTCAAGCCCAAAGCTTCTCCAAAGCTCAATGTCTGCTCTGTCGAGTTGGGCCAGCACCAGTGGGAGAGAGGAATGCAATAGGAACAAAGGAGGGCAAGCAGCAGCTCTAGGAGTTCATTGGAGCTGGAGTCTGGAGGCCGAGTGGAAGCTTTGCTGCCATGGAAGGGGCAGAGAAGCTTTATTCATGAGGAGACCAATGTATCTTGAAAAATTGAGCTATTCGTAGAGAGGTTAGTGGCACGCTTTGGACGAAGCAATAGGGGCCTCCAATGCATGAGCTATCAAGAGCCTGGAATCGTTTGTTGGAATAGAGAACAAGTTTATGCTCTTCTTGTCTGGGGCTGAACGTCCTGAGGGCCACTGACTTTGGCATCACCCTCGCCCCCCCCCCCACTTCCCTTTACAAATTCATAAATGACACTTAGTTCCCCTATTTTTTATTTCTATTTACTTGATTTATAAATCTCAAATTTGGGCATTTAGCCCATAACTCAGAGAATTTCCAGTGAGAAATGATGTGTACAGCATTTTAAGATCTGGTTGGCTGCCAGGCATGGTGGAGCATGCCTGTAATCCAAGCAGTCTGGGAGGCTGAAGCAAGAGGATTTCAAATTCAAGCCTGGTTTGGGCAAAGTAACAAAATTCTGGCTCACAATAAAATAGGAAGAGGGCTGGGAATGTAGCTCAGTTTGAAGGCCTTGTTCATCCCCGGCACCTTTATAAAAGGTGAAGTTGACTATGCCGTTCTTGAAAGCTGTGGGGAATAGAATCACACCCTACAAGGGAAAGCATGGGCTCCAAAGTGACTGACATCTCAGTGTTGACAGAGGTGTTGGGCTATGCAGAGCAAGAGTGCATGAGGGTCTTCTTTCCTGACAACTGACAGCCCTGGCAGGTCCCTGCGTTCACCTCATGCGCATGCGCAACTCCAGAGGCTCGCGATTCCTTTATTAGCTAGCAACTCAAAATGCGCTGTGTCCAAGATGGGGGGAGGAGAGGAAAGAAAGGGGGAAAAAATAAGTGTCAGTTTCAGAATATTTGTCTTGAATTAAAAAAAAAGAAAGACTTCTGTTCTCTTGTCCTTTCTCTGCTATCTTAGAAATTGGATTAGTCATTATTAAACATTTTGAAGTGGAATAAAAAAAAGGCAGAAGATTCCAAGGGCACATCGTCACTTTGATCTTAACAGAGCCGTCATTGTTGGAGCCTGTACAAAGGCAGTTTGCATTACACATTGAGATCCTGGTAATTAGGGCCTTGTAATGACCTGTTCCAGAAAGAAACAGCTCTATTCCTTACTTGCCGTTAAAAACACCAAGAGTTTATTTGCCGAGAATTGGGTTTAATTCAATTAGCAGGAATTGTGAGGCATTCGCAACACAAGGTATATTAGCCCAGCACTTTGTTTGTAATGAGACCCAGAAAGCATTTAGGGAAAGAAAAGCTAATTACCCAAGATTCTCTCTTTTCAATAACACAGAAGGTTTAGTCCAAATTTCAGAGGCCTGTATTCCCAAATCTCTTAAGCTTTAATTAATGATTAACAGAGCAGAGGGATGCAGAGGAGGGCAGCAAAACTGCATCATGCACTTGGAGCCAAAGGGTATCATTATGAAGCCCCACCCCCAGTCAACACTTCACAGGATAAAGTCTTTCCACAACCATTATCCGCTTTGAATATTCATGTCCTCCTCCTCAGGGCCTCTTCCTCAGCCCAGGGACTCTTTCTTCCCCGTGTCTTGAGTTTCAGATTACAGTTTGCTACTCACAGTTTGCCTTGAGCAAGTCCTCTGCCAGCTGGTTGGTCTGATTGGACAGTGAAGATAGAGCCCATTTCTATTATTCCAAAGAGTTCTAAAGGCAATGGGGGACAAGAAGAGGAGCTTCTGTCCCAGCTCCTCCTGCCTTTCTGTTTTGGATGTGATGCAAGACAGTAGGGAGGGAAAGGACATGGAAGGAGAAGAAAGCCACCCCGACACATATTGACCCACAAAGCATATTGTGTGCTTTCTGGTTTCCTGTTTCTATGTTATCATTCAACAATATATGGGGGTGTGCTGATCACTGCACTAGCCCATGCAGGGAGAGTTCCTTGTCCCTCTGGGTGGGGGTGAAGTAGAGGCTTCAGGGCCAGTAGGTAACATAGTCAAGAGATCCCCAAACTCATGTCACTAACAGCAGGATGGGATGCTAGTACTGAGGATGGCCAACCATGTTCTACTGGATGTTCCTTGTATTAGTGGATGGGAAGAGCCAGATGGGTTCCCAGTAGTGCTGCCTCAGCCTCTCAGCTGCTGGCTGCACTGAGGCTTGGGATTTTCTCCCAAGCAGCCATGGGAAGGCAGTACCTTTGTTCTGGATTCAGCCAACCCAGGGATAGATGTATTAGTGTATGTGGGGCCAGGCTGCACAGAAGTCCCCTGACAGATGGCCATTAGAATGTCTCCAAGTCTTGGCCAAATCCTAAGGGGAGGGGAGAGAGATGGCAGCCCTAGGTGAGGAGAGTAAAGACCCTGGTATTGCCTTAAGCAGGATACTGAAATTACCTAATAGCTATTCAAGGACTGTGTTTGTTCCTTGAAGCTCATTTCAGGACTGATGAATTTGGTCATAGGCTCAGGGAACCTAGCTGGAGTGAAAAACACAAGACTTCCAACACATTGAAACATCCTGGAGAAGATGCTACCTTTAGCAAAGATAGGAAGATCCCTGGGTCCCATCTCTTACTTTGGTGACCTAGAGCAAGATGGGAGACTTTCTTGGCCTTATTATCTTTATCAGCCAAAAAAAAAAAAAAAAAAAAAAAAAATCTCATATCAGATTTGCTTGCTTTCCAGGGCTAAAATGCTAACATGTGATCCAAGGGGGTGAGCTGTTTCCAGACAACTGCAGCACTGGAGCTGCTTGTAAAGGAAAACGAGGTGGTTGGTGTCTTCCAGGTTCTCCCATGGGCTGAGATTTCTTTGATTGTCAGTCCTGGAGCTGCAGGGCCACTGGGGAGGGATGAGCTAAGCAGCGCTTGCTCCTTCACTCTTGTTCTCTTGGAAAAGTTCAGTAAAGCCATTTGACATCCCAGGACCTGACTCTCCTGGTTGCCCACCCAGAGCCAAGCCTTCTCTCTGATCCCCCTCAGAGCAGGAGACCTCTCACTGCCTCACTGTCCTAGTTCCTTTGCTGGATACCACAGCCACCTCTTGTGTCATGAAGATGGATGAAAGGAAGACTTGCTGGCACATGTCCCACGCTAAGTTTATGGTAAAATCACCTTGGCTGCAGGTGCCACCAATAAGTCTCCAGTGGTTGTTTTACATTAGGCTGGACTCAGGCTAAATATTGCACTGGCAAGGCTTTGAGAAGCTCGTAGCTCAGCTTAATGGCTCTGGTATGTTCTGTATTGAGAAAATCTCAGAAACATGTGCACAGATATGATGCTTGGTCTAGGGTCTCCTAATATCCACAGACTTCAGGTTTTCAGATGAAGAGACTGGCCGAGTTTGAACTGTGGATAAAGCAAGTGCACATCTGTACCATCATCTCTTCTGGAACTGGCCAACTTTTGATGACTGCCACAGTGGGCAAGAGAGCAAGAGAGGCTTCATAGAGCAGGGGACACCAGAAAAGATAGAAGAACAAGTAGTTCATTGAGATAAATTGGGATGGAAGCTGGGCAAGACAGGACACATAAAGCTGGTACATTAATTCATTTGCTTTTGCCTCTCCCACAGCACCCAAGCTGAGCTATCAGGACAGGAGATTTATTTAGGCTCATGATTCTGCAGGTCCAAAGTTAAGGTATGAAAATGATGATGGTTTTCTTATACTAGAGTCCCA
>PVKN010014512.1:0-19131 GCA_004027915.1 Capromys pilorides | reverse complement strand
TGATGGGCATTTCGGTTGTTTCCAGGATTTGGCTATTACAAATTGGGCTGCTATAAACATAGGTGCACAGATATCACTATGGTATGATGTTTTCAGTTCTTCTGGGAAAATTCCCAGTAAGGGGATAGCTGGATTGAATGGGATTTCCAGTTCTAGCTTTTTAAGGAGCCTCCACACTGCTTTCCATAATGGTTGCACCTTGGCATTTTCTTTCTGCCCTTTCTTCACCCATCAAAAAGTTCTTTCTTTTACAAGTTGTTTTGGGCACAGAGTCCATTGGTCATGGGGGCTGGTTGCAAACAGATTGAGACTTTAGGCTCCATGTGGTCCGTGTTGCCACCGAGCGCTGGACATTAATTACCAGTAACACTTAATTGGCAGGCAATTATTTCTGGAACAATTTTTGGTAATTTATATTTTACATGACTGAAGAAATGGCTTGGCAGGATACATGAAGCTCCCAAACTTAGTAGAGACAAGAAGAATGTGAAATGTGTCACTTCACATGAGTCAGAGTGAATAGAGAGGTGTGACCCTAAGATTGACCTGCACCTCTTTGTGATTTGGAAGATGTCTTCATCAGGAAAACTAAATGCATGGGTCCTGATGCTTGTGTAAATCAATCTCTAATGGAAACTATAGTTCCTACAGAAGAGTAATGTAAAAATTGCCTTTCTGCTAGCAGCTGTAGTATTGTATTAAGTGTCTCCAAATTCCTAAGCAGCCCAAAGTGAAGCCTTTCGATCTAACTACAAGTTATATTTCTGACCTGGCACAAGCCATGAGGAGAGTCAAACCCCTCTAGGAATGGAGGAAAAGGGAAGGAAAAGGTAGCATTTGGAAACTACACACTCCAGTTAAGTCATGAAAATTAAAGACTCTAAGACCAAATGGTCAGGGGCACAGCAGTTGTGTCACCTTGGGTGAGTCATTTCACTCTTGAGCCTCTATTTCTATAAGATGAGAATGTCGTCATTGGAAAGCCACAGGGCTGTGTGCTGATTAATGAGAACAAGTGGGTCAAATGCACACCACAGCACCACACTTGAAATAAGTACCTGGTAATCCTAAGCCACTGTCATCATCAGCTACTACTAATCACTGATGTCTTCCTGCAACAGGCAGAAGCTGAGCTAAGACTGGTTTTGGAGCAATGCGCTCCTACATAGAAACTGTACTTTCTCTTGGGGAACTGTTTTGATTTCTTTAGACAAGGCTTTCAGCCGCAGCAGTGCTCTCCAGCAGCATCATGCTCCCGCAATAGTACCTTAGACGAGTAAGAGCTACGTATCACTTACTCCTTCCCTCTCCATCAATAAATTGAGGATAATAATAACCCTCACCTTGGCTGGCTGACTGATGGATAAAATGAGCTCATGTTCACAAAAGCCCTTGGTAAATTACAAAGTGCTCTAAAATATGAATTATTACTGTGATTGTTCTATTGCAAACATTCTACAAACAATACAGGAAATTAAGAACAGATACTACTGGTATTCAAAAAGCATTTAAACCTTATAAGTATGTAGCTATAAACTATCAGCTCGGTAATGTGATCCTCCTTTGCTTTTAATATTGGTAATAGCCCACTCCTAGCCATCATAGAAGAGAAAGAGATATGGACACCAGTGGGCAACAGGGCACAGCAGGGCAGCTGTGAGTGCTTCGAAACAGCAGTTTAGGATGAGCTTTATGACCCTGAACCTGACTACACAATGTACTATGATCCGGAAGTGCCTCATTTGTACACTAGCAGTAGTAATAGCTACCTCACTCAGCGGCTGTGAAGAGTACATAAAATAAGAATCACAAAGCTCAGGACACATTTGCTGGTACTTTTCTGTCCCTTTACTCAGCTCTAACGCTAATCAGGGGTAGAGCCCTTGTGTCACCCTCAACATCACTGCTGCTGTGGTCTGCAGACTCACTCTCAGCACCAGACAGGTCTCAC
The DNA here is from genome assembly GCA_004027915.1 of Capromys pilorides. NCBI lineage: Eukaryota > Metazoa > Chordata > Mammalia > Rodentia > Capromyidae > Capromys > Capromys pilorides. Next base: position 17,180 of record PVKN010014512.1, on the reverse strand, counting down.
AGGATCAGTTATAACACAGCTGGGTCTATGTGGATTCCAGTGTCTCTTCTTGATAAGTAGGGGGTGGAAGGCTAAGAATGGAAAGAAACAGTGCAGTCCTGAGCTCCTGGCAATATCCCTTTGGTGATGAAGGACATTACAGGGGATAACTAAACTTCAGGGACTCTTCCCGAACAGCCAGCTCCATGGGGCTAGTCCTGCTAGAGCCATGTCAAGATTGCTTCGATGATAAACAAGAGCAATGCAAATTTGATCTTAGCATTAAGTCCTAGAGATCAGCAATATAATACCATTAATAATAACAGGTTTATTGGGCATTTATATCAGGCTGTTTAGAATGGTTAACAACTCATTTGGATAATTTTCTTCAATCCTCAGTTCAGTCCAAAGAGAAATGTTCTATATTTGTACTCATATTTTCCAGAGGGGACCACATGATATAGAAGAACAGAATCTCAGCTGGGACAGTACCTTTCCATTTTCAGAGAGCAGAAGTCCTGTGAGGTGAACTAGGGAATAACTGGCAAGACATCTCCACCCATCTAACTCAGCCTGCACTTCAACCTTCCCCGGCTCCATTAGTTTCTTGGGGTTGCCATGGTAGCAAGTATCACAAACTCAAGGCTTAAAAACAGAAATGTATTGCCTCAAAGATCTGGATGTTAAAAGTCTGACACAAAGAAGAAGTAGGCAGCCTTTTTCTTCTGAAGACTACCTATGCAAATCTGTTTTACGCTTCCTCCTTGCTTCTGGAAGCTTCGGGCTTTTTTGGTTTCTAAGTGATTTTCTCTTTGTGTCAAAGTTTCTACTCTTTGAAGAATACCACTCATAAATTAGAGCTCATCCTTGGTGATTTGTTCTACCTTTACCATCGGCAAAGATTCTGTTTCCAAATAGATTCTCATTCACAAATAGTGGAGGTCAATGTCTATTTGTGAGAAACAACTCAACAATTAATACCATCTAAACCCATTTCTATAATTACCCTTTAAAACATATGCAAGAGTAACTTTTTTGTTGCATTCATTCATTCAATGAATATTTATTGAATGCTGCTTAAATAGTTGATGCCTCACAGAAAAACAAAACAACTCATGGTTCTCCTCTTCTTGGAATTGATGATGTACTGTTGGAGAACTATAGGCTATTTTCAGGACTGGAGCAAAACCTATAATCATTCATTCCAAGTGGCAAATGCAGTACCCTTGCTCTGAATAATCTATAGGGAAAATAATCTGAGGACAGATATTAATATTTGATTAACTTTATTTGCATGTGCATGGCTCCAGTTCATTCATTGCTTTGCAAAGTGGCCTGTCATCTCTTGATGCCCATATGTATTATCCTCTCTTTTACTGCTGCGGTCCTCACAGGTTTCCCAGCCCGGGCCCTGTATGCACGGAGATTTTAACCAGGGCATATCACTTATTAGAAGGGAGAACAATTAGCCTGTGCTCTGCTTAATTAAACCTCACTTAATGGGCAAACGTTTCCTTTAACAGGCTTGCTGTCACTTCATCAGTTATTTAAGGCAGTTCATTTCACAGCAGGAGGGAAAAGAGAGAAAGTAAAAAAAAAATTCATTTGCTCAAACTCAATCGGTCTGAGGAAAAGCATGGCTGTCTAGAAGATACCTAATTGCTGCTGTGATCCTGTGCGTATTCTCTATTTAGTCCCAGCCTTCTTATTGAAACGCTAATCAGGGGTAGGTCTCACCTCTTGATGAATGATTTTGTGAAAACTTGATAGTCTTCATCTTAGCTAGGCATGCCTGCATGCAAGCATAATGCCGCTGAGACTGAATGGAAAGATAACTAATGCCCTTAATTTTGCAAAGAGGGCTGTGATTTGGTGCATACAGTACAGATCAGGGGAAATCAGAATGAAATTAATTTCCTTCTTTGCATAGGCACTGTCTCTGTTTTATCAGGAGCCATTTTTCTTTGGCTGATTTTGCTAGAGATGTGGAGAACATGTGACACTTGTATGTGGCTTATTTCTTATAGCTGGGGTCAAATTGAGGCTATGCCTTTTTATCTGACATTAGAACTTGGTGAACCTAAAGTTCTCTGCCTCGCTCTTACATTTGTCACGTTGGGAGTAATTACTCCTGCTTCACAAGAGCGTAAAGATCAAGGGCCGTGCTTCTAGCTCAAAGTTTAGCCTTTTAGTTATACAGTGCATTAATCTCCCTTCCCCTATGTTTCTTGTCTACTCATTCGCCAATGCAGGAAAGTGAGACAGAGATATTCTGGTTTCCCCAAAGCACTTCAGACCCACTGAGTACGTGAGCGATAGACAACTCCATGCTTCTAAGTTCTAAAGGCTTAACACATCCAAATGGAATCTCAATAATTCAAACAGAATCCAATTTTGCCTGAGCAAAGACAAAATCATGGAGTATTTGTATTCTCTGTGAGGTTTCCTGCCTTGCTATTGCTTCACATTATGTGCTTCAGTATAGGTCTAATGTGAATCACTCCTCTGCATTTGTATTGGGAAAACAGTAAACATTATTGCACTTGCATTTATTATTTTGTTATTGGCATAAGTGTGCATTTCTAACACCTGCCTGCATGTCCTACCTCAATCCTCTCTTCTTTCCTGAGAATCAGTCCCTGTGACTTCACAGCTCTGAATTCCTGTGATTCTCTGAACAGAAGCCTAAATTTGAAGATTAAGATGTTTATCTATGCTGTTCCCTCTGCTTGGATTTCTGAACCTTACCTTAAATATTTGATTCATGTGTGTATGTACACTGCAAGACGCAATTCAGACTTACTGGTTCATCCACTAAATATTCCATGGCCCACACTATCCCTTTGTGTCTCAGTTTGACTCTTCTGAGCTCCTCAGGAATGCCCACAAAGCACTTTCACACTGTTTACAGTCACCGGTTTTGTGCTGTCCCTCATCATGCCAAGGCCACCATTAAGCTATGTTCTAGTATCCCAACAACACTGCCTTCTTGGCCATGCCTCTGCTTAGCACAGTGCCCAGTGCCCGCCCATGTTCAGGGCAGGGTTGGTGGATGCATTTCTATTATCTTTTGGTTAGTATGAGTACACATCCATGAATGCTGTATTCTGCAAAAGCCTTGCAAGCTTCCCTCTAATCCAGTGTTGTTCATGCTCTTAATATAAATGATACTCACTCCAGGATTTGGGTATTAGTTGTTTTCTGAAAATCAGTGTCAACTCTTGAGGATGAAAGAGAACATTAGGCCTAATTCCTCAATCAATTAGCATCGCAGCTAATCCTTTCATCCTTAGGCCTTTTACATTGTAGGTCACCTGTCAATACAGAAGGCTCTGTTCTGCCTTCTCCAGAGGCATCAGAGATTCTGACCTGGATTTCTCTGACCTCAGTTCCACTGATGTTAAAATTTGCCCGACTGCCAGCAGTTCTTCAAATGTGATCTTCTTTTGCCCCAGGATGCTGCTTCTGAGAGAACGAAGCAAAAGCAAGCTCAGTTCCCAGACATGAGAATTGGAAAGAAAATGATTCTAGACTTTCGATACAAAATAACTAGGAGCTGGAACATTGGGTCTCCTAGTTCAGTTCATTATTTTGATAGATGAGATCACAACAGGATTGCTAGACAAATGTAGAGCTCTAGGGAAATTTAAATTTGCTACAGATAACAAATAGTTGTCTTGGGGCTGGGGAGATAACTCAGTAGAATAAGTGCTTGCCTAGCAAGCGCAAGGGCCTGAGTTCAATCCAGCGTTCCACAAATAAAAAAAGAAAAAACAAACAAACAAATAAAAAACAAAACAAACAAACAAAAAACACACAGTAGAGTCAGCACAAGTAATTTACTCTAAAGCCATTAATGTAACCAGAATATATGATGTCCAACTGTGTCTTATATGTACATACAATTCTCTATGTGCTTACTGACAAAATGATTACAAATTCTGAGGCCAGTAATATGTGAAAGAATGGTCACTATTCTGCAATCTGAATTTCTCCTCATCATGATTTCTTTCTTTCAGGATGGCTTCATTCAGGAAAAAAAAAAAAAAAAGCTTGGTGTCAAAATATTTATTATTCTTTGTGAAAAAAAAATTCACCTTTTATCTCATTGGTGTGGTGTTCAGTATCAGGACCACGTTTTTGATTTTGTAATTATTTGAAGAAGACTTTACCACTTTTAAATACATGTTTTCCAAAACATCTGCTGCTGTTTTCCTGTTTCCAGGAACGTTTCCTCTGGCTGTCAGTGTCCACACTGACCGTGCCTCATGCAGATTCTCCTCACACTGATACCTCCACCACTCTGTGTTTAAAACACCAGGCTTTGCTCTTATGATGGCAATCTGTTCATTAGGGCCCTGTAAAAACTTCCCCTTTTCTCTTCAGTAGGAAGGTCTTCTCTTTTTTCATTTATTTCTTCACTTCTTTCAACTTTTATTCTTTATTTTTACTTTTTCTTTACTTTTTATGTATTTAATAGAGGGTCTACTGGGTCTCACCACTTAGATTGGACTTGTAGTCATCCTCCTGTTTTCAGCCTCCCAAGAATTGGGATTACAGACATGCCCTACTGCACCCAGTCTCAGTCACGGTATCAGTGCTCTCCAGAGACAGGGCTGGCATGGTACATGGTGGGGGTGTGGGGAGCAGGCTTAGTGGTGAGGGGGAACCCAAATCTGGTCCCTGCACCTGCCTAAATGGCTACTTTAATCCACTGAGCTATCTGACTGATCCTTATTTTTATTTTTTAAATAGTGTACAAATTAGAATTAAAACATAAAAAAAACTTGTGCATGATGCAAATTTTCACTTAACAAAGTAATATGAATTGCACACTGTTCGTTGTAATACATAGTGTTGTCTTCCAGCCAGTTATTCGTATTAGCAAACATATGCATGTAAAATTGAAAAAAGAAAGAAAACATGAAATAAATGTATAAGAAATTAAGAAGAGAAACAGGAGAAACAATTGAAAAAAGGAGATGAAACAAATGAAAGCATTGACTACTTCTTTGTACCAGCAGAAATGCACAGTACATTTGTCTAAACCATCCTGCTTACATATATAGATTAAATCTCTTTGCCCCACTTTCTCACTGCTCTCTTCAACTCAGTAACTCTTTCCTTTTGAATAAGTTCATTCCATTTTACCCGTGTCTATTGTACCCTTCAAATTCCATTTTCCTCTTTCAGGAAGTTCTTTTCAGATTTTTCCTTCCATTAAAAAGGAATATTTTATTATAATAAGAATACCTAACATGAGACTTACTATTTTAATATAGTAATCAAGACATTCTTGTTTATTAGAGAGGCAATGCTGTATAGCAGATCCCTAGATCATATTCAACTTGTCTCAATGAGTGTCTATTGATTTGTATATCACTAACTCATTTTTACTGCCCCCTAGGCCTGACCAATCACCATTTCATTTTTTTATTATGCATCTAAATGTTTTAGTCATACAAGTGGGATCAGGCAGTATTTGATTTTGTGTGACTGTGTTATTTCATTCCACCCACATCCTCAAGATTTCTCTATTTGTTGCACATTCCACAGAAATGGTTAGCCATGTACCTAGAGTTGAGCATCTGTTGCTCAAACTGGTGAAATACTGACATAAGAAAATGATTTACATTATGTAGCAGAGGAGGGTTCAGTTTGACTTACACAGTAAAAGGCATCATTTTGCACCATCTTGTACAGATTCAACCACAGGGAAGCTGCAGTATAGAGGCACGGGAGGCACAGGCCTATGGTGGGGTGAGAGTGGGATGTGTAGTTGTAACAATCTCTAAGGTCACAGGCACTGTTAACATCCAAGAACATTTGATTTAAGTTGGTGCAAAACTTGTTCTTTGGGGACAGTGCACAGCCACATATGAGTTCGGTAGAAGTAGACAGGAAGCAGAATCATTTATTGGCTTTTCTGCCCACATAGAAGTAGGACCTTAAGCCGTAGGCAAAAATGCCTGTGGCAGGAGCAGAGTCAAGGAAGAAATCCTAGCACGTCTTGCACAGGACCTTAAAGCCAAGACTGCTACTCTCAGCAGAGTAGAGGTAACACTGAGCATCAGGCAGTGAGGTTCTCAGGACACCAGGCATAGACTTGTAATGCGAAGAGCAGGACCACAGAGGAAACAAACATGAGGTGGAGGCTACAGTGTCCTTTTCTCATTTCTCATTCAGAATTCTACCTATATTTCTCTGGATCTTGGTCCTTTTTCCTTCCTCTGTGAAGTAGTCCTGCAATCCTAAATATAGATTTGATCTTTCTTTCTGTTTACATGTCATTTACTTAACGCACTTACTTTCTCTGGAACTGTCACTTACTCTCTGCTCAGTTTTGTTATATCAAATCTGCCCAGTGCCAAATTCTTCCTCTCTTGTGAGTGCCATCTGGGCTAGGTCAGGAGGCTGGGAATTAAATCCCACATGCATCTTACAATACCTTGAGATACATAAGATATGGAATGTGAAAGTTAGGCTTTGGGGTGAAAGAAAGTCCAGGCAAATGTCAAGGTTGGATTCAGAAGCAGTGGTCCTGAGAAGCTTCTTTGGTTTTACAGGAAACCTATTGAGATACAAGGGTGGACATTTCTATAATGGATATCTGATGAAGAGAACAGCAAGTTCTCGTTAGCAGAATATATGACTGATAGTTACTCTATGTTATCGTTCTTTCTTCATTTACTCTGGCTGGTCGGGACACTGTGGTATGAAAGAACAGACTCTTAGGGAATTACACTGTAGAATCACTTCTGCCTATCAGTGGTATCATGGGCTGCAGATTTAGCCTTCCAGTAAACTTCTTTAGATAAAATTGCAATTTGTCATTAATGTGTAATATCCCTGAGAGCAAAGGCAAAACACAGCCCTAGACGCATGATTTTCCTAGAGAAACACTATGCTTCTAACACTACAGAACTCCTTCTTGAACAATCTAGTCAATGTCTTTGACAATGCTTATCAATGCTGATAACATATGACAGAGCTGTCTCCTATTAGGCTGGCTGTGTGTTAGGAGACATTTATCACCAAGTTGCCTTCCTACAGTTCGCAACACTGCTTGCATTTTCTTACTTATTAGCACCTTTTTTGAACATTTAGGCAGGGAAGGATGTAGAGCAAAATTTTGTCCTTAGGTGAGAAATGTTATCAGGGAGAGGTTTGAAAATCCTGACTCCATTCATTTGGGAACTAATTGGGAGAGCTGGGCAGAGTAGAGAACATTTGTAGAAGGATGAAGACTACTTTTCTAAGCAAGTGTGGAAAGAACTGATCATGTCTGAATGGAAAATGTTAAGGCCTGTAGGGAAATGCCCTATCTCTAAAAATTGCTCCAGCCTCATAGATACTCGAGGGCAAGGAAGGAACTTCTTAATAAAATTCTTAACATCTGTCTATTGCAGAAGTCCTAATCTCCACTAATATTTCCTAAGTAGTTGCGTTACATAAAAAAGGTTAGCTGAGTTCTGAGAATGTCCAGAAAGTAAAAGTTAGAACTCCACAGAAGTAGATTTTACCACAGTGGGAAAGGGCAGGAGGGCAAGCCTTCCAAGGGGCCACAAATAGCTTGAGAAGCATTGTACTCCCTTGTTGCTCTGCCTGGACAGTAGAGGCGATAATACCAACATCATGCAGCTGTGAGAAACAGACTATCAGAAACGCATGGAGAGCACAGCACAATGCCAGCCACACAGCAGACTTTCAGTGACACTAAGGCAGTTAGTAGATGGCAGCTCACTGGCAGGTACGCCCACTGATGGGCGGAGCTGTTTCAGGTAGAGAGTGAGGGGATGAATACTGCTTGGACAAGATGACCTGCTGGGACTGATTTGACCAGGTGTGCCCACATCATTTTCCCAGAAGCTTTGTCTCTCCTTTGTATGATTGTACCATTCTGATTCTGTCTCCTAGGTGAGTGGGTGGTAGAATTTCTACAGTGGACTTCAGACCTGTAACTCCATTGATTCTATGGCTTAACATATAACATCTTTATCTGTTGGAATAGTTGTCCCACTATGCTTTCCACCAAAAGCATCATTCTCTTGCCAAGGAAATAGAATCAGGATCCCCAGTGTTAACATTACAGAATTCCATTGTGTCTAGGGAAAAATATATACTTATACATGAATGGGACCCATTTATAGCATGGTGAAGATTTCATATACCTATCAAAGAAAAGAAAAGAATCATGAACGCTTTCTGTAATAATAAATATGATTTACATTTATCTACCACCCACACTACTAAAGGGTAAAAGCCGAAGCTTTTAAAATTAGCTAAAGAACTCTAAGTTGCCACTGGTGTCAACATTTCATCATCCTTATGCTCACCTGGATAGCCTGCATTATGCTTTCATAAAGAGCCTCCCAAGCCATTATCTCATTCGACCCTCAAATTAACTCAGAGGGGAAGGAGGTCAGCCATCATTCCTCCTTTCCTTCATAAAAGAAAACAGACTCAAGAGGGACAAAGTGAGACATCAGTTGTCAGTGGTCCCACGGTTTTCTGAGCAGAGTCTTCCTCCCTGTGCCAGGAGATTATGGGCATTGAAGCAGGAATTTATTAGCCTGCTGCTGGAGGGAGTCTGTGAGGTACCAAGATATCAGAAAGCAGTTTCAGGCTTTCATTTTTTCTTTATTTTTATTATGGAACAGAGTTGCTTTTCAAAGAGAAACTTTGTGGCATCCAGCTCTCGTTTTGTTGTTGTTGTTGTCGTTGTTGTTGTGCTGGTGGTGGTGGTGGTGGTGGTGGTGTAATATGTGGCCAGTGGGGCCAGCTGTCCACTCCCATGGACACCTTTCATCTCATGATTTTTAAATCTAATTCTATTAGTATATGTTTGTAACTGATACAGTTTACAATCCTCTTGGGGAGTGAGTACCTGCAGGAGAGGATGGGGGAAGGGCTTCAGAGAAAGAGAAACATAGAAGCTGCTACATCTCTTGCTCTTTGAGAGTATTCTGCTAGTTCTGCTTGGAGAACTACTCATGATGTCCAAGGTTTCATTTCATATGGAAAATCCAAAGACAAGATGCTTGGGCCTTGTGCAGTGGGTTAGTGGCAGGGCTTTGAATGCTTAGTGCTGTGTTCTTTGTGCACCTCCTGTCATCAAACAAATTCCTTATGGTTCAGATGATGAACTTTAGTGCTGACTAACACAGCTTTGTGCAGTGGTGGAAAGAAGCGCTTGAAATGAGAGGAGCATACTGGGAATTTCAAGTGGGGTGAGCACATGGAGAAGCTTTGTACTGAAGCTAAATGCAACTCAACACTCAAAAGCCGCATGCGTCTAGCTGCACCCTGTTGGATAGCGTGACTGGAACACACTGTATTGCAACTTTGGGTGCACATTGGAAACACAGCAAATTCATATATATATATATATATATATATATATATATATATATATATATATTTTATTCTGGATTCCACTGATTTCATTCAGTGTAGGGTAAGGATAATACATGTATTATTTCCTACTGGATTGTAATTCCAGTCCAGATGGAGAAACACATTCTATATATTTCATCCCATGAGAGCAGAAATAATGTCAGTTCTAGACTACTCTGTCCCTGGTGGGAAGGCATTCATTGAGGAGTTAGCTATTATCCAAAATCTTGCAGAATTAATATCACCTGAGGAAGTGGAAGATGCAGTCAAAGGCAAAGAAGTACTGAAATGCCACAATTAAATTTTAGTAAAGGATGATATTTTCCAAAGAAAAGGAAATGGCCATTTCTGTCTAAGGGCAGCCTGATAGTAATGATTCTGGTAATAATTAAAAATAAGTTCTTACTTTCTCCAGAAGTGTTTCTGGAACAATAGGTGTTTCACCGCCAGTTAAAACTCATGTCTGTAATTCTCAACAGGATTAACCTGGGATTATGGAAAATCTAATGACCTGAACCATATCTTTGGAGACTAACAAAGGCACTTGACATTGCCACTGAAAGTCCTGCCTATCTGTGAATGCTTGGTAAATGCCTCAAAAGATTGCTCCCATACAAGGCACTTGACTAATGTCTACATCTCATCATTTTTCTGTTATCCTTCATGTTTTAAAAAAGCCCATCCCTTCTGATAAATGGCACTGATACAATGAAAGGAAAGAATTAAGCTTCAAAGATTGTATTATTTGAAGCAACAATAAGAGAATTATGAGGCTATTGTTGATATCTACTTCCTAAACATAAAAGGGCTGGGGCACCTCCTATATGTAGATATACAAGAAAGGCATTAGAAAGCGCAGGAGGGCTTAGTTTGCTCTTAGCATGATGGGTGCTGCACGTAGTTGCATTAGAGATGGATCCTCCTGAACAGCCTACCCTGAACTCCAGGAAAATCCAGTCTCCCATAACTGAAAGCCCCGTGGCTCTCTGCATGCCTCACTCCTGTTCGATGGCACCACACCTTCCGATGGATCTCAGCAGAGGCACTTGGTTCTCAGGACAGAAAGGGAGGTCCCAGGATGCACTTCTCAGATCCAGAAAGCCTCTGAGAACAGCAGATTTGAGGTACTCCCTCCCTTGGCCTTAGTAATTATCGCAAAAGACTATGTCAAGGCTTCATCAGTCATTAAGACCACTTTAGGACAATTCCATTTTCACCGTTTATAAATAAATAATAAAAAACAGACCGCTGGACATTGGTTCTCTGTAGGATGTTAAGTTCCAGAGAGAACAGGCAGATTGTCCCTAGTCCTAGTCTCTTCTGACAGGTTATTTAAGAAGTCTTTCCCCCTTATTAAAAATGAGCTGTTTGTTTTCATCGAAATGGCTTAAGATGGGGGACTATTTTAAAAGTATGTTTGGAATGAAGAGGGTAAGGAGGAACTGTAAGAATTACCTTTCACATATTGATCCTTCTTTCGCTGCCTTTGTTTTTCTGCTATATGCTAAAAAATTGAGATTTTTTTTCTCATTGTCTTTATGATTTTAGATAAGTTATTTACCTCTGTGTAAGGTTTCCTAATTGTCTACTAAAGTTAAGGACTAGTAGCATAGTGTCCCTACCTTGCATCTGATTCTGAACTTGGGAAACCTACCAATGGAACAAAGTCTTTAAAGTTTTGAAAGGGAAATGTTTACATTGATGATACCTGTTCTTGGAAGAACTTTGAAAAGAATACTTGAGCATCTATGTCCACTGGGTTCACAGATGAAAATATTTCACTCTTAATGCTCTTTGTTTCCAAACCAGTACTTCTGTCAGGGATTGGAATGGTGCTATGACTCTCTCCTTTTCTCCCTCCTCAGCCCCTTCAGCTCCCAAAGCCCTCCATGTCTGACTGCTTTCTAGAATGGCCCATTTCTTCCACTTGTGTGTTATTTTTCTAGTTCAGAATTTCTCTCACCTGAGCTGTTGTAATGCCTTTCTCAAGATGCTTTAGAGCCTTTCATTTCTACAAAATCCCCTATGAGGCTACCACGCTGTTGGAATATGGCCAGTCTGAGGTATGCTTTAGGATATGTTATCATTTAAAATAGAACATCTTTCAGAAGCCTCACATGTTCAAAGGTGGGACTTTTATGAGGTGAATGGAACATAGGGACGTTAGCTGACTTGGTATCTGAAGGTACAGTCTGAACTCAAGAGGTGGGGGAGTGGACAGTGATCTGCCTAAAGAAATTATAGTGGGCCAGGCATGTAGCTCAGTAATACTGCACCTGCCTGGCAAGCACAAGGAATTGAGTTTGATTCCCAGTAGAAAGAAAAGAAAAGAAAGAAAGAAAGAAAGAAAGAAAGAAAGAAAGAAAGAAAGAAAGAAAGAAAGAAAGAAAGAAAGAAATGTTTTTAAAATTAGTTTCATTGTTTTTTGAGCTATCTAAGGACCATGTCTTCTAGAAAATTCCACTCACACATGCACCACATCTTTTATTTTTATGGTACAGCCCTGGTCTTCTGCATCTAAGGCCCTCATATGCATCTGTGGTTCTATTTAGTAGTCCCAATTAGAGATTTTCACTTCTTATTTCCCTTTAATAGGTAGTGAATCCCCAGACCTCTTCGTGAGGTAAGTACCACACTGTATCACTGAGCTCTACTCAGGGCTCCTGTATGCATTTACACTTCTTTGTAGATAGCACAACGCCCCTTAATGATCTTTAGCCACCTGCTGCACACCAGGCTGTGTTCTGCATCACAGTACTGAGTAGCAAAGCAAACGCACTTGCTTGGAGGCCCACGGTGTGGCGGGTACCAGCACAGCACTCTCACGGCACCACCTCTCTGCATCTTCAAATGCGCTGTCTCACACTGGTCCTATACATTGTCAATGTTTTCAGGGTGGCAGCATGGAGACTCATGCAGCCTGAGTCACCGGTTTATTGAGCTCTAACTCCCAGCCCCTTATGATGTCTGAGGCTGTTCTCCACTGTGTGTTGCGGCTGCTATTCCTCACCTTTGTCTCTCTTGTATGCCTTTGTTATGGTTTGAGTGGGAATTGCTCCCAAGAGGCTCATGTGTTCAGAGCTTCAGTTCCAGTTTAACGATGTACCTTGATAAGCCGAGAGAGGTGACAGGAATGCAAGGGTACTGGCCTTGCCAGGTAATCCAGTGGTGAGCCCATAGCAGAATGGACTGGTGAGGAAAGTGGCTCATGAGGCCATGCCCCCTAAGGCTAAATTTTATCCCTGTTCCCTGACTCTCTGCCTTCCCTCTCCCCCGGGGCGAACAGCTTTTCTCTCTGATTCCTTGCTGTCCAGTTTTGCACCTCACCACAGGCCCAGAAGTAGTGAAGCCAGCTGACTGCAGCCTGAAACCTTGGAAATCATTAGCTAAAGTAAGCTTTTCTTCCTTGAAGTTGATTTCTCAGGAATTTGTTACTACAATGAAAAGTGGACTTTGATACCAAGTCCATCTATCTCACCAGAAATCTTTCATGGATTCCCATTGTCCCTAAGGATCATCATGTTAATTCCTGGCAATAAAACCTTGTTAGGTTAGCAAGGCTTCTGATTGGCCAAACTCAGCTGGCCCTCTTCCCATTGCATTTCATATAACCCAGGTTCCCAGCATTGTGTGGGAGCAGGTTCTAACAGCTGACCTCAGACCATCCCAGTTCCATGAAAACCTGCATCCAAGGAAGGTCAGTCTTTCATCAAAGTGCAGATACACATTCTTTCCCAAACATGAAAGGTTCCTCCTAGACCAATTCCAGCCTCCCATTTTGTAGAAGAAAAAACTTGGTCCCTAAGGAAGAAGTTTTTTTATTTTATTTTTTATTTATTTATTTTTTTAGGCTGTGCAACTATTCACTCAGAACCTGTACAAAACCACATGCATCTTACCTTTTAGTGTAGCAAGCTTTTCATGTCCTCTTTGCTTTTTTTGCACTTCAGAGGAGAGAAAGGCATTTTCTACTGATGAAGAAATCATCTCCATAGCTGTAGCATTTTACCTTTGATCAGAGGATCTACCTTTCATTATTATCATTTGCTAGGTTTGCTGTTTTAGTGATAAAATAAAACACTCAAGTCAACTCATGTGTTTGCAATTTAGCATCATCTGAGGGGTAGACCAGTGTGAGTGGCTTCATAGGAATTCAGAAACAAGATCAGTGGGGCTGGGTCCAAGGAGACCATAAAAGAAAGGCAGTGCCATATTACCAAGGTCTTCAAAGAACCATGCACACATTTTGCAATTTGCATGGCCTAGGCAAAGTGGTTATATTTATTTCTTTTGTCTTTCTACCAAATTTTATTTCATTGCAACCTGGGCTATCAAGTGTCACTTTGTCATTTCTCCTTCTTTGAGGAGCCTTAAGTCATACCTGTCTCAGGTTCCTCACTGGAGTACTCTTCATTTCAATTCCGCAGAGAATCTGATCTATCCAGCACATCATTTGAAGTCAGGTTACACAGGTTGAAACAATCAATGATCACACTTGGTGGTAGGTTTGCTTGTCATTGGAGTGGGCATGGTTTACTCAGCTATGCCCCAGAGCAGAGTACAATGAAGCATGGAGTTTATTTAGAAAAGGTGGCAGTAGGCAGGTGTGAGGAGCGAGAACTAATGCATGAGGACACCACCTCCAGAGAGATGGACAGTGATTTTTCTGTGCTTTGGGTTCAGTCCAATTTGCACTGAGTTCATTAGGCCACCATTCATCTTCTTAGACCAGGATCTCTTTACGGTTTGAGGACAGCCTGCAGATCCACACTACATTGACACCTATGTATGCCCAATATTCTGCCCTGGCCTGGCATCATGGCAAGTTATTGCTAAAGCAAGGAAAAGGCAAATAAACGAAATTTTTGTATGTAGTTACTGCTCAGAGACAAAAGGAACTTTATATATAGGCTTTTCATATCATAAGTGATGTTACATCATGTTAAGCATCTGTTTATCATTGTCACTTAGACCTAATCTTCCCTGAGGTAGCTTAGCTCATGTGAAGGAAAAATTGAAAATGAAATGGATCTTTCTTTTCACACATTTATTTCCAACATTTATTCATAGTCAGAGATAACATGCTGATAGTGTTATTTCCTGTATGTGTTGATGTATTTTATTCATCTCAGTGATTAACATTTAAAAATATTACAGTGAGAAAAAGATGGTCTGATGGATTGGATGGAGCATGGATAATAAATCCTTCATTGCACATATTGAACACAATAATTTTACCATTTGAAGATGATTTAATTACCCAAAGAGATACATAATCATGGAATGATTCTAAAGTGATGGGGTCTGTGTCCTTATATTTGAATCCCCAGTGATACTTGTAGCTACAGGACTATAAGTGTGTTAAGCCCAAGTATACAGGCTAAGAGAGCACATGGACTTTGCACCTCACGAAGGTTCTCATCAGGATCAAACAAAATCAGGGAGATAATCTGATCTTTGAAGACAGATCATACAGAAATTTGCTGTACAGAAGAACAAGAACAGAACTGCTTATAGTATGAGAGCTAGTTTCCAGAGCCAAGGGTGGGTTTTGCAGTCAGGTGGACTTGAATTTGAATGGTAGCAGTTCTAATGATTCACGCTGCAAACTGATGAATTATTTTACAAGTGTAAGCTTCAGCTTTCTCACAAATAGAATCTAAATGGCATTTGTATATATGGCGCTGGTTGAAAACCAATACAGTTGTGCATGGCCATCCATGAGTATGCTGCCAAGCTGAGCTTCAGACCTGAGTTATCACCACACAAAGGTCAGGCTTGATCTTCCCTCTTTCCAAGCTGAGCTTTGTTTGTCCTCTATTTTCCAAAGTGAAGAATTAGACTTACTTTTGGAGCAGTCTACTCACCTTTAGAAAATATTCCTAAATAAAGGGTCCTATTTATTGCATGTTATAACATTTGAGTTTGGCACTCGATGATGCAGCAACATAGACCGTAACCTTTGTGCAATATGTATTACTTGAGAAGAAGCAATCACCCGAAGTATATTCTTGCTTAAAGTGTGGAAATCAGGGATGAAGACTTGTGATTCAATAATCCTTGTGATACTTCCTCTCCCCCTTTCTCTATGATTTTCACAGCCAAAGCATAATTCCTGTGATTTGACTTGAAACTGGAGACCGCCTCAGTGCTGAGTGATGAGAGCTGAACGGGGAATAAAATATGCTTGAATTAATTTGCATAATAGAATTCGATTGGTTACAAAGCTGTGTTTGTTGAAGGGAAGACCAGAGTCCCTGAGCTCACCAACAAGGGCACGTTACAGATACAGAATGGGATTTTAAGTACTGGTGTGGGTCTGGGTAATATTCTTAATGTAATGATAACTTGTCTTTAGCTGTAAATTAGCTACCTGGAAATAAAAAGAATGGGTCAGCCTGTCTGATCCTTCCAGCTCTGCAGGGAGGAGAAAGCTGAAAAACCAAATCTGCTTGCTTTTTGCTAAGTGCTTTCGTCTTACTTTCTCTACCGGATAACAATTTTCAGCAGGAGTCCAAATATACTTAAACACCCGTATATGTCATTTTCTTTCACAGAGACAAAAGCGGGCATAGCAGGAGAGTTTTGTGCTCAAGGCACAGTAGCTTATGATGGGCTATCTGCTCCCAAGATAGAGAGGTGAGCCTTTCAGTTAGAGCTGCTGGTTTTGCAAATCCATTTTCCTGTCATGTTATTACTCCTGTGACTTCCAACAACATTTATTTTTCCCTGCAAGCAATGTGCTCCCATCATAAAATAAAGTACTCCTATATGTTTCAGTAGAACCCCAATGCTTAGACATCTTGGCATACTGCTGGAAAGTGCCTTAATGGAGGGATTGTTCAAGAACTACCTTGGGGATCTTTATTAAAGCTAATTAGAACATTGATGTATTTCCCTAATTATTGCCAACATCAAGGGCTCCTTAGGAGGGTGGTCCCCTATTAATTTTTATGTGTGATTCCGGCAAAATCTCCAGCCCTGAGTACATCAATCAGTTCTCTAGATCCTAGGAGTATTTTTGTTTAAACAAAAGCAAAGCTCCTTGAATACATCATTTAGCCTATACGTTTTGAAATTCTGAAATAGGGATTTAAGAATGAAAAGTAAAGATTAATGTCCATGCAATATGTAGATCAATGCATAGTTTTACTGTGTTGTTGATGGACTATGAACTGAGGTACTGTATTTTGTTAATCTTCACTTTGGTCTTCACTATGGAATATGTTCTCTTTCTGCCTTGTGTAAAAGATTTTGACATAGAGCACTCCCCTATCAAAGTGTAAAACTTGAGTTATTATCATGATAAGGCTGCTGTGTATCTATCAGGCTGTGTTTCTTGCTTGATATTCAGCTTTCTCTTAGAGAAGTAGTATCAAGTAGAATTACAGGTATAGAAGTACAGGACACAATGTGATATGAAGATCTAATCTCAGTTTCTTCACTTGCATGGACAAGTTACCTAATTTTGATGTGCCACAAATGACTATAAGGTGGAATCAATGGTAGCTCTATTTTGGAGGGTCACTGTGATGATATGTTGACTTGACCTCTGGAAAGCCTTTACAAGAATGTTAAGCTGATGATATCTGACAAATGTTTGCTATTATTAATGTTTTCATAGTAGTTGCATTATTGGTTTGCAGTAACTTCTTACAATGGCTTATTCCACACATCTAGTCAAACTCATATTTAGAATTTTATCATAGTGTCTGGGCCATTTCCTCAATCACTTAAATAACAAACAGGTGTCATAAAATGGTATTTTTAACCCACTGCTTTAGAATAGTTACTAGAGTCAGATA
>PVKN010014511.1:0-19126 GCA_004027915.1 Capromys pilorides | reverse complement strand
TTTTTCATCAGAATTTGTGTTCCTTTACACCATGGACACTCTCTAATTTGACTACATAATCTTATGTCTGCCTTCATTGAATAGTTGGTTCAATCTTAGAGCCTAGAAAGCATAATTAAACAATGTTTAATGAATAAGGTATGATTTACTTAGACTTCTGTCCTGGGTTTTTACTATAAGTTTTTTTTTAAATGAATCATTATTACAATCCTTAAATTTTCTGTTAAAATACATTTAAATGTTCTCAAAACCTTATAAAAATATATGTATATTAATGCCCAATATCAACATTTTCACTCTTCAGTCCATTACTTTACTGTCTCTTCTATTTCTGATATATTGAAGATTGCATTTTTCCTTTTAAAATATTCATAATATAGATGGGCAAGGTCTAGTGCTAAGAACTAGACAAACCATAAAAACACAAAGGACTTTGTGGAGTGATCAGGCCGTTTGAAGAAAGGAAATAAATGCTCACTGCCTGCAGCAAGTTCAGAATCTTGATTTTTAAAAATGGTTCCTGGCTCTTTTAAGATTTGGAGTCTAAAACATGTTGAGGGTCTCTTCCCTCCCTGAGATCTTGTGCTCTCCTCATTTGCTGGATCTAGCAGAGGGTGCTCAGGAGTGGTTTATTTTTGAACAACTCTCAAGACTAGAAATTTAATAAATTAATTGACCTTCTAATGATCTGTTCTGTGCCTTTTACAAACATACACACACACACACACACACACACACGCACACACACACACACTACAGCTATAGTATTTCCACAAGAGTGCTCCAACATAAATGAAGTCAAGTTAGACAAGGGAATTCTTCCAACAAAGCCACCTTAGCATACAGAATCCAGATCCTGAGAAATCAGGTGAGCAAATGGGCTGTGAGTGGGGAAAGCTGTCTCTCTACAATGCTGGAATTTGGAAAAGCTGAAAAGTTTGGTTATTTGAACAGGATTATTCCTAGAAACATTACTAATTGATGGAAAGATGATTGAGCCAGGATGGGAAACCCATAAATATGCTCTTAGGAAATTAACCTGCTCTGGGGCTTAACTTTTATTTTTTATTTTTATTTATTTATTTTTCTTTATAGCTGGCTCAGCCTGCCCTATGGGTGGGGCTGGTGCAGCATGCAGTGCCGGGGAGTGAACCACGGTCCCTGTGGTTGCTTAAGCTTGTCTAAGCAGGTGTTTTAGACCACTGAGCCATCTTTCTGGTCCTCTGGGACTTAATTTGACAAGCAAAGTATTGTGCGGCTTCAGTCTGATAGTGAGATCTGCGCCTTCACTCTCTTTCCTTTCTTCAAAAGACTGGACGGGATATTAGTTCTACTGCCAAGCCCCATGGAGTTAAGACATATTACCTTTTAGTTTTAATTATACCCTACATGTAAAATAGTGCATGTTCTCAATAGAAACATTGGAAGTGAGTGAAGCATAAAGAAGAAAATTATGTGTAATCATTTCTCAGACAGAAGTTTCAGACAGGCCCCTCTGAAACCAGGATACCTTTGTACCTCCCATCTTCACAGTTAGGCCCACATACAGAGAAACATACATGCACACACACATAGCAGCAGCATCCACCACTGAAAAATCACTCAGCCTCATCACTCCTTAGTTTCTTATCTATAAAATGTGGATAAAATGATTGCGTGCACCACCTGGCTAGTGTAAGCGTCAAGTGAATGGGATGTGTATGTAATGTACTTAGAATCCATCTGGTTCTCTTTATCAGATCTAGTTGTGACTTTCTCAGGAAGATGTCATTGATGTCATTCAGAAGAGCATCCCTCTAGCCCTCCCTCATTTGCTACATGAAATTGGTCATTAGCTGAAAGTACCCCTTTTATGAATATGGTCACAGATTTATTGTCTGTTGCCTTTAATGAGACATAAAACACTAGACAGAAGAGCATTTGCATTAGCTTTGCCACCCACCACTCAGCAGGACTTGGTGTTAGACTTGCTGAACCCATATTGAATGATCATGTTAATTTTACATTTTCATCAACTATCATAGAAGAAGCATTCCACTGAGTAAAGGTGACATCCTTCACCATTTTCTCCAGCTTAATATAGGAAATTGGATCACAGTATCCTCTTGTCCACATTCTGCTCAACAGGACCCTTGATGGTTACCTCATGTGGCAAGACCTTGGCAGGTGGAGTTGGGGTAGAGATCTTAATTTTAAAATAATAATTCTCTAAGATGGGCATCTTCCTGGACTATCTATGTGGGCCCAGTGTGATCATACCCGCCCTTGAGAAAGAGATGTTGGCAGAGTTAGAATAAATGTGGAGACAGAAAGAAGAGAAGGGCCGCAATCGAAGAGAGAGGGGCCACCGCCCAGGACACGGATGTGCACCAGTATATGTGGAGGCCAGGAAAGGACTCTACCTTCTGAGACAGGGGCCAAGAGCCAGCCCAGCACACTGGCTTTGTCACAGCAAACCAGAATTCAAGCGTCTGGTTTCTAGAGTCATGAGAATAAATTTGTGTTACTTAAGCCCCTAAGTAGGAAGTGATTTTTCACAGCAGTTGCAAGATACTAGTAAGGATATTTCACAAACACACAGACAATGTTTGCTACCAAAACAATTCCATGATAAATGTTCTTTTACAGATCCTCCCATGTGACCTTTCAATGATTTCATTGAGATGCATTCCTAGAAGAAAGGTTCCTGCAACCTTGCCCTGTCTCATAACACTCACAGGAGACCACTATTTTGAAGCAGAGCCAAAGGGCTTTATTGAAAGAACCCTCTTTGTACAACAATCTCAAGCAAATATAAATTGCTTTTTGGGGTGAAGGCATATTAAAAAATACTGATCAAATTCACAAGCAAAATTTTTAATTTTTTTTCATTCTTTCCATTCTACTTAACACCATACCCTACAAGTGCAAAAAAGAGTTAAAATGTAGGAGAGAAAGGGCTCAGGCTTATCTCCAAAGATTTAGACAGAACTTTGATAGCTGCTGGATGGGCCTTTGAAGTGTAAAACAGAAGCAGTTCCCTGAAGGAAGGCTGACACACAAGTCCTGACCTGTGAGTTAATCACAGAGCCTGGGGCACATGACTGTGCCTTAGAAGGGGTGGTCCTTGGATGTAGGCTGCCTGGGCCCTCTCCACTGCAAGAAAGAGCAATAATTCACACAGGAGCCATGCAACAAGTGTGCGGGTCTCTGGGCAGAGCACACCAACAACCATCAGTCGGCATAGGTGAGACACAAGCTACAAAATTTCAGTACTGAATCTTGTGAAGGACAAAGCTTTTTGTTTTCCTGCCCTTTCCCACTTGGTGCTCTAGGCGCTACAAGTAAATATGCGTTTTTTTAGCCAGTACCATGAGCACCACACTGGAGACAATTTCAATACCTGATGCCATCAGAATCTACATTTTAACAATGTCTACAAGTGATCCGTAGACACAATCGAGTTTGAAGGCAAAAACTCTAGAGTCTAAGCTGCATAGAAGAGGTTTTGTTGGTTTTGTTCAAGACTCTTTTTTCTAGTGCTTCACTGACTTCCTGTCCGTGCTTGGAAAGGCTCAGCAAATACGTGCTTTGTGAATTAAAAGTGAATGCACTAAGGTTTACACATTCAAAGTGGATTTGAAAAGTTGGAAGATACTTGTGCATTATTCTCTATATTTTACTTATATAAACATTTAAATCTGAGAAAATGTTTTGTGTGCGTGTGCCTTGCATTAGCACCAGTTAAAGAAGTGGCTGTAAGGTGACTTCCGAACATGTCTGTTGTAGAAACATAAATCTGCCTAAGAGAAGGAGCCTGTGCCAGAGAACAGTGTGGAAATGGTATGAGAACTACACCCACCTGAATGTGAGTAGCCTAGGTACAGTATTGGGGAAGAAAAGAAGCTTGTTCTCCTCTTTCTTCCATTTTTTTTTTGTTTGTTTGTTTATTTTTGTTTTCTGCTGCCTTTAAAGTTTACACCTGTGCTATGTCACCCTGCCGTGGCATTACCTGACTAAAGGCTGAAATGTCCACAACCTGTGAACTAAATAAAGTTTTCCTTCTGCGTTTTGGTGTGCCAGATATTTTGTCTCAGAAAGGAGAGAAAAGTAGTCAAGAGTGAATTTGGTACCAGGAGTAGGATCGTGGCTATGACTACACCTGACCATTTGTTTCAAGAGATTTTGGGAATGGCCTACAGGAAGACTTTATAAAGGTTCAGAGGCATTGTCTGAAAGAGTAGCACTGGAATGCCTTAACCAATTTAAATGGGAGATTCTGGTGAAAGCTCAGAAGACCAGAAAATCTGTAAATATTCTGTTTGTGAGGTTTCTGCTGAGAAGTGTTGCATTGGTTGCTGGACTGTAGATGATGTGTTTTAAGGCTTGATAGAAAGGTTGTTTGTGCTTTGATCATGTCCACAAACTTTGCCTGAGACTAAGATTAAATGCAGTGGACTGATTAATGTGGCAAAAGAAATTTCAAAGCAGTGAAATATTGAGGCAGTGATATGGCTATTTGTTGGGGTTTTTAGCCAGATTTATTTTGAAAGGCAAGAGCAAAAAGTGCAGTGGACAGTTTGGAATATTGTGAGTTTGCCCAGAAAGAAAACTCCAATAAAGTTTTGGACTGAAAGATAGACCTGAGGGATCTTGACTGCTGAGAAGGAACAGAAGACTAGAAAAGATCACCTAAGGGCATCAGAAGCAGCAGCAAGTCTCCATCCTTTGTAGCTTTAAAACTGAAAATGTGAAAGAATTTGCTTTGAGGAGAAAGCCACAGAGCACCATGTTCTGGAAATGGCTGCAGCATAGAAAATTCTTTCTTCAGAATTGGATTCAGAGTGCCCAGTGGCCCAGGCACTCGATCCCTACAGACCAGAGAGAGGAAAGCCTAGCTACTTCTCTAACTGGCATCAGACCGTGGCAT
This sequence comes from Capromys pilorides, assembly GCA_004027915.1. NCBI lineage: Eukaryota > Metazoa > Chordata > Mammalia > Rodentia > Capromyidae > Capromys > Capromys pilorides. Next base: position 14,217 of record PVKN010014511.1, on the reverse strand, counting down.
CATCCATATGGTGCTGGTTTTAGCAATGTGCATAGTGTAAGAGTTGTGGGATTCAGAAGGTTTCCACTCTGATTTTAGAAGGCCTGGGAGGCTAGACAGTGTGACTCTGAGAGGGAAGTGTGTGAAATTGTAAGTGAAGTCAAAGCTGCAGCAGAGACCCCAGAAATTTGGACAAGCCAGGAATATGGATCATCTGAGGAAATCTGCATAAAAGAAGCAAAGCCAGCTCAAGAAAGAAACTATGGGAACTATAACCAACACGGTGGAATCATCCAAGCCCTTAAAAGCTCAAAAATTTCCACAAGTTTTCTTGAATGCTGCACAAAGAACTTCAGGACTTAATGTTTTCCCTGCTAGATTTTGCACTTGCTTTGGTCCCAATTCTTTATATTCCCATTTGTAACTTTTGGAATGAAAATGTTTATCTTGTGCCATTGAACAATGAAAGCATTAGCTTTTCATTTGTACAGGGACTTGCAGCTAAGAGTTTGCTTAGATCTCAGAGGAGACTTGAGACTTGAAATTTGCAGCAATACATAAATGGTCAAGACTTTGGCAACTGTTGCAAGCAGGCTAAGTGCCTTTTGTATAAAGGGTTGTGCATCAATCTTTGGGGGATCCTGGGCGAAACGTTATGGTTCTACTGTAATATAGTGTTGATAGACTTAATGTTGGTTCTTATGGATTAGTAAAGCTATGTTATAATGTTCAAGTTGTGACATAACAAGAATAAGCATGTCTTTGTATCTGGTGACTGGTTTAAAGATATTTATCTGGTTGCCAACTTGACAAGGGGTGGATTGTAATGGTTGATAGCTTGTTTCAACTGGAAGCTTTCTTAAGTGACTCAACAGTTATACATCCTAGGGTGTAGATGACATGCCCTTACCACTCTAGGATGTTCTTCATTATTTCATCTTGAGAAGTTTAGAAGTTTGACTAAGGGATTCAGCAGGAGGTTAGTGTCCTCACTTTATAAGCCTCTTGAGCCTGTACAAGAGGAGGACATGGAGATGGTATCAGTGGTACGCCCACCTTTGGGTCGGTAGCCTGCATATAAGAGAGTAAAGGAGGTTTGTTATACCCTCTTTCACCCTTGTTGCTTTTGTCATTTCCTGCTGCTTTGAAAGTTTGCCCCTGTACCATGCCAGCCTGCCTTGGGGCTAGCTGATCATGCATTAAAACTCACATAATCTGTGAGTTAAATAAACTTTTCCTTTCTTAATATTTTGGTGTCAGGTATTTTGTCTCAGCAACCAGAGAAAAGTAACCAAGACATTGGCCTTCAGTCTCAGATTGCCCTGCCCCTAGAATCATGCATAAAATAAAATTATGTTGCTTATAATTTACAAAGTGTGTGCTAGTCTGTTATAGTAGCAGAAAACAGATGAGGACACTGGGTTATTTTGTGACTTTCTAAGAAACTTAAAACTTGTTTTCCGAAAGGATGGCACCATTTCACATGTCCACCAGGAAACTGTGGCAGGTGCAGCTTTTGTAGGCTCTTCTTGATGGAACCATTCCAGTGCATATTAAATGTTACCTTGGTTTGCCTTTGTTGCCTCTACCCTTAAGCCTGATGATATTGAGTATCTTTTCTTGCACTTGTTAGCCTTTCATACATCTTCTCCATCGGTTTATCTTTTGTACCAGGGATCAAACTTATGACCTTGAACTTGCCAGGAAGACGTTAATGCCACTGAACTATCTCTCCAGCCCTTATATGTCTTCTCTACTAAAAATTCTATTCATATATTTTGCCTTGTTGGGTTCTTTGTTTCTTTATTCTCAAAATACGACAAACATGTGTACAGTTTAGCCTTAAGCCCTTTATGAGATGTAGAATTTATAAGACCCTCACAAGTCAGTCTTTGGCTCATCCTTTCATTTCATTCACAGTGTCCTTCTCCCTGCCTACACAGTTTGAATGGTTACAGCATCTGCTTATGTGAGAGGTGCAGGGTTCTCTGACAGTGGCATTTACCTTATTTGCCTGCAACAAATGAGTAGGAAAACAATTTGAAGTGCAACCTTCAAACTTTGCAAAACACAATGACCTGCTTCTGAAGAAAGTGGCTTGTGGCTTAAAGAATGGGCAGGAGAGGGACATAGGGCAACTCCTAGGGACACAAAAGAATGCTTCAGGGATTTCGATAGCAATGGTGTTACTCTGTATTTCAGTTTGAGGACAATTAACATCTTCCATTTCATAAACATGGAATGTCTCTTCATTTATTTAGATAGTCTTTTATTTCTGGGTAGTTTCAGCGTTACAAGTCTTACACATCTTTCATTAAATTTATTCCTGATGATTCTATTCTCGTTTTGGAACTATTATGACAGGGATTGCTTTCTAAATTTCATTTTGAGATTACTCATTGCTAGCACACAAAATTACAATTGATTTTTGTATATTGATCTTATAACCTGTGACCTGATGAACTCATTCCTTATTTCCAAAAGCTTTTTCCTTGTGGATCCCTCAGGATTTTCTGTACATAATTCTGACATCATATTTTTGGTGTCACGTGTTTGTAGAAAAAGGTTCATAACATCTGAATTTTAAATTAGACAAATGAGAATGTACTCAAAACTATTCTTATTATAGGCTGCTTTTGTCCTAAGAGAATAGCAGGGAAGATTTCATTGGGGCCATGATGGGAATCATACATTACCAATCTCATCTTTTCTACAACCACTGGAGACAGCATCATAGTTGACACATTTATCAAATACATGCTTGCCAAGAGGAACAGGAACATGTCAGTGGGGGAAACCACTGAGAATAGCTACCTTGGGAAGATTCTGTGGTCCTCTGGAAAGATTCTAGGGAGGGAGAAGACATCATTAAGAGCAGAATGAGCACAGAAATAAACAGAGGAGTCATGGGGTCAACAATGATCTATTGAAGTGGCCTTTCCCCTACCTGGGGAAGAGCGCAGATAAAGGTGTGAAGTCAGCATTTTGAACCCTGAACAGAGTGTCCCATTCAAGGCAATGAAAAAGAGAAAGCATGACCAATAGCTAAATTGTTGCTGAAAAAATTGCAGAATCCTTGTAACGTAATGTAGTTTAATCCCTACACATTGCTGAGTTAGTGTGAATAAAATATTTTAAAATGATATGATTATTATTATTACTTCCCCAACTAAAATTAAAGGCATTCTGTGACTCCCTGCATCCAGTACTTATGAGGTAATTTGCAGTTTCCTGTCAGTACTGTGGCCATTTCAGAAAGAACTGTATAGGACTCAGGAAGTAGCTGGCGGTGGCCCAGGAGGAAAAGGAAATGAGGAAGAAGGAAAGAAAAGGAAACACTAGCCACCCATGGCAATCAACATTGCACCTCTGGCAACACGTATATCCATTTTTGAGCTGTAATGAAATACTCCTGTAAGATGAGCCCTCTTTATAAATAAAATAGGTTTATCAGATGGCAGGGCTGGAAGTTCAAAGTCCGAGATGAAGCAGAGGTTGGAGAATCCATTATGGGCGTGGCCCCAGGGAGGACCTAGCAGCTGACAGTGTCCCATGGCAGAAATGCAAGTGGGAGGAGGGCGCATGTGTGCAAGCGGGAAACCACCGAGCAGGGCAGAGGCTGAGCTGCTCCTCTGACAACTCACTCTGCTAAGAGCCCGGGGTGGTCCCATGAGAACTACCTTTGTTTTTTGTTTTCATTTTTAGTGCTGGGGATTGAACCAGGTTGCACCAAGCTACATCGCCAGTATGTTTTATCTTCTCATTAAGTTGTCCAGCCTAGCCTCCAATTTATAATCCTCTTGCCTCCGTCTCACGTGTGCTACCACTTCTGAGAGCTTCCTTAATTCCTTCCTAAAGCAGCACCCCAGTAACCTAAGGACCTCCCATGGGATCATGCCTCTTAATAGCTCCACATCCTCTCCCACCACTGCTACTCTAATCCCCAAGCTTCCAGGACACACGAACACTTGGAGAATGCATTCAACCGTATCCACCGCACAGCGACTGTCTCCTCTTCTCCCCATCCCTAGTCTGGAGGCACTCCTCTATCCAGCACGCCTATAGCATCACAGAGTTAGGGGAGGGGAAGAAGGGCTCTATGTTTAGTTCACTTGCTGCAAAACACAACCCAGGAAGAGAGACAAAGTGCAGCTCTTCAGATGCTGTCCAGCTCGGGGATCAAGAGAAACCAACTCTGTGTGTGTGGGTGTTGGCTCTTGTGGCCCAAGTCACTTGAGAGGGTGCCTGCTAGAGGGTGCCTAGGAGAAGGTCTCCAAAGCTCCTGCTTGCTTTCAGGTATCATTGATGCTCAGGTGACATTTATTAAGCACTTGCAGAGGAACTGGGCAGTGTTGAGGCTCTCAGAGTCTATCAAGATATTACCTGTCCCCCCAACTTCTTACCTCTAAGCAGATAGGCTGTCTCACAGCAGCAGAGGGAGGCCTCTTGCTACAGGAAGCACTTGGAACTCAAGGATGTCTTCTGTGTGTAAGGAAACTTCTTCCTGCATTCATACTGATTTCCTCTCCCTGGTAACAATGGTTGGTGCTATGGCAGGAAGCATGTCCCTGGACAGAAGGAATGTTCTAGAATGAATTCTACCACTTAGAAAGTAGTCATTTGATTTCTTCAAGACTCTGCTCTGAATTCTGTAAACTCAAAATGCAGCAACACTTACCTTCAGAGTTATATCAAGTACAAAAAACATGCTCTAAAACTGCCTCTGTAAGGTCAAAGCAACATACAAACAGGAACCAAAAATATTAACAATCTGCCACCATGTTGTGATATCTAAATGCAGTCCAGATTTTAACATTTTAGTGGACAAATGTGGGCCTGTTTTTTCATTGGCATTCTTCCAAAAAAAAAGATAATTTAACTTGTAAGAGTACTATATATTTTATTTTCATAGGCTCTTATAATGTCATTTCATTTCTATGGAAGTTTGGTCCATTAGCTAATTTTCCTTTTTTCCTGAGTGGGTCCCTGCACTAAAAGATGTTGTTTATCATGGCTCTAATTGGTTCCCTTGCTTCAGCCTGACATGCTGAGATCCCTTTCTCCCACCCCTGCCAGCAGGCTTTGGCTCAAAGACAAATCTGAGGTTGACTCCTCTTTTTCCCTACCGACTTAGCTCCAATCAGTCACGTTTTATGGATTCTGCCTCCTTAATATCACTCAGATCCGTCCATTTCTCTCCACCCCACCTGACATGCCTCCATTCTAATCGCCATCATTTCTCACTCAAAACTAATGACCCAGCGCCTATGGGAGCCTCCGAGGAGCCCTCTGTTGCTCTTTACCTCCAATCCTTCCTCTCATGGCAGCCAGAACAATCTTCTTGAAGTGCACAGTACCTCATGCCACTCCCTGCGGGCATCTGTGATTGTCAGAATCGTCCAGATCAAATCCTGACTGCTGGGCTGGCATACATGCTCCTGCAGGGCCTGCTTCCAGGTCAGACCCTCACTGAGCTCCTGGGCTGCTTCTCCCATTACCCTTTCCACTCAACCGTTCTCAATGGTGTCAGGTTGCTCTGTCCACCCACTCTTCACGTAGGTGCTCCCTGTACAAGGAAGACCCTGTCTCTAATGTTTTTCCATAGTGACTTCCTTCTGTTCCATGACTGCCATTAACCACTCTAAAAAGGTTTTTCAGGATGCCTGCGCCTCACTGGATGCCTTTGCAGCCCTAGCATCACTCACATACCCACAGTTAGCTACGTGGGTATGTGGGTATGTGCCTGTTTGGTACTGTGGCCCCAGCTAGACTAGTATTACCAGCTGGTGTAAGGACCAGCAACACTGTCCAGGCTCTTTATCTGGTTCAATGATTTGGACAGAAAAAAAAAATAGATGAATCTGAAAGTTGAACAGTGATGTAGCACAAAAGAAGAAAAGAAAAAGTGCAAATTGCTCAATGAGAGGTGCTCTGCAAAGAGGTGCTCTGCAGAGAACCGAGGTCCACAAAATAGGAAAGGAAGGACACCTGCCAGTGCAGGGCAGACTGGTGAAGTGGCCCACTGCAGCCGCTAGCTTAATGGCCCCAGATTTTATATCTTCTTTGTGGTATCAGCTCTATGCTGTCCCTGAAAAATAAATATGATCTCGTGTCAGAAGGTTGGTGTCAGGTATAGGGCTCAGCTTGATCTTTGATGATCCTATGCCAGAAGAATTGAAAATAAGTTCCCTGATTGATATCAGGTACTGGGTGCGGGGCTTGGGTGCTATGGCTCTGCAGCCATCTCCATGGTTAAAACCTCTCAGCAACTACGAAGTCCAGCCCAGTTATCACAACTGCCGTGCCTGCCCTAATCCTGAATTGATGACTTTGATCTCAGTGAGTCCTAGTCCCCTTCACATCCCAGTGGTGGGTGTTGTGCCCTTCCTCAGACTTCTTTCTGCCTTTCAGCTAGAGGAATACTGATGAAGTGCTAACAGCCTAAAGCCAATCCCTTCCTTCAGCCTTTCCTTAGGAAAAACACAAGGTTACAGCCCCTTTCAGGATGGGCTGCTAAGGACGAGATGACAGGGGCACAAAGAGGCCTGGTGTCCTTGCTTCTTTGAGACAGTGTTAAATGGTCCTCCCAGCTCCAGAGCTCCTACTAGGACGGGAGCAAGCCTCAGTTGCAATTGTGTTAAGCGTCACTTCTCTCCTTTCTAGTTGTATGTTCCAAGGGTACTTCCCAATAATCTCCTCCACACAGTTCTCAGTTTCCAATCTGTGAGTCTATTTTGACTCACACACTCCACCATACAAGCCTTGGGCACACAATCCATGCTCTAGAAGTGCTTGACACATGGATATATGAATGAGGACATGCTTAAGGCCAACTCTCAGGGTACCACAGGAAACAAGTGTTACACATATTTCCATTTCTAGGGCTTGGCTGCTTGCTTGTTTCAATGATCCTTCAAATATTCTCTTTATAGAACTAAGGAAACCATATTTAGGAGGGATATGGATCGTTTATTTTTCTTCAGGTGATATAAGATAAAAAGCATCAAAGGAATATAATATTGCTCTGCATAATAATGAAATTCCCTCCCTGCCTTCAAAAGAGGAAAAAGTTATCTTGCAAATTACAAAGTAGTCAGAAAATCCTTTGCTTTTCATGAAGGTTTAGAAAAACTATGCTCTCCTTAAGTATTAAAAGACCTTTCAATGAGTTATTTATTATTCTAACCAATTAAATAGTATAACTTTAAGGTAACCTCCAAAGAGATCTGCCTTGGAGACCCCTACAAATGCTTCAAGGTGGCAGCACCAAGACCCTTCCTCCTGTGCCACAAATAAAATCCATAGGGCGATACTAAGGACTCAAAGACTGGGACTTGGGGGACATCCTAATGAGGAGGGTCACGCTGAGCACTGGGCTGATCCAATGTGTAGGCATCTAAGTTTTCCAGAAAATGGATGGGAAATCAAGAAGATATAGCTGTTACAGACAGAGGAGAACAGCTTGGACAGAGAAGACAGATGTGCAGCTGGACATGCTTAAAGAAGAGCCACCTAGTGAAAAATTGACTTCTTACTTTTCATATATGTACAGGTGTAGTTTTTGTACTCTGAAAGAAATTAAGTTGGTCTGTGGTTTTATCATTAAAATGCCCAGTCCTTCCATAAAGAAAATGATCTCTATCTCTGTCTCTATCTCTATCTCTGTCTCTATATCTCTGTGTCCAGAGAGATCTCTTGGATAAGCAGAGGATCTAGGGAGGCTGGGGCTGGAGCTCATCCCAATTAAGTGATGAGATCTAGACTTCCACATGGTAAAGTGAATTACAGTGAGTAGAAGATTTATCACCAGGTGAAAAGTACCAGGGAGTGTGGTATAATGATAGGAAACATCTCTAAGTGGGCCACCCCAAGGAATGCCATGGTCTAAAATGTGCTTGCCACAACAAGACTAAGAGAGAAAACCTCTGGGTCCTGTTATCTCTTCCTCCCTCCCTCAGAAAGACTCTCATTGAGCATTAGCATATCTTTATTAATTCTATTAATAAAGAAAATAACTTTGCTTCATGTTTGGAAAGACTATCTAGTGATATATACTAAGATCTATGGCACCCTGCACTTAGAGAAGCAAAGTCAAGGTTTTACTTTAGCAATTGAGGGGTAGAGCTGCAGAAGACATTCTTGGGGATTTATGTGGCAGTTGTACACAAGATAATTTAGAAGTGAGAATGGCTAGGGTCATGGCCTCCGTCGAAAGGTCATTCCAGTGCCTTACTCTCAGTCCTTATCCGATGGAGAATGAGGACAGAGGCCACAGGATGCACACAGCAAAGTCTAGATTGATGTTGGCGCCAATGGCACTGACTGACAGTCTCTAAGTTCTATAACATGGAAAGGCAGAGGCAGTGGGTTCCTGTAATTAGCACCAAATAACACCTGGGTAAATCTATAAATTGGGTCGTTTTCAAACTTTGATGTGGCCATAGGATCTTCAAGCTTCAAATTTTTGAGGCAAAATCTAAAGTCCAAAATAAGAATGTAGAAGGCTGTGCATTTTGGTTTTTTCTTTTGAATGGTGGACCAAGAAGAATATCAAGAGGTATTTCTGTCTTTCAACCTTGGAAAACTTTGTTTAGGAATTTTTAAGGAAATCAAGATCTGAAAGAAAAAAACAAAGACTTCATAATTCACATATTATTCAGAGGCAAAAGTATGTCCCATGAATAATTCTGTAGGTCTGGATTAGAGAAAGACCATGGTAAGATAGAGAAAAGCTACATTGTAGGGCAGAAGAGTTGAGACCAATTCTTGCTTCCATCAAAACCTTCCATTATGAGCTGAGTGTGGTGGTGCACAACTATAAACCTTTTTCTGGGGAACTGGGGCAGGAGGAGGATCACAAGTTTGAACCCATGCTAGACAACTTAGGCCCCTCTCTTAAAATAAGACATATATAAAAGGGCTGGGGATGCAGCTTAGCTTAAAGTCCTGGATTCAACTCACAGTACTACAAAACAAAACAAAAACATACAAAAAAAGAAAAAATAAATAAAATGCTCCATATATGAAGATCCAGCAAACAGTTCAATCTCTCTAGGCAAAACTTTGTTTCCCTCTGTAAAATGAGGACAATAAGACCGGCACCCATTTTCTAGGGTCATCATGAAGATTCAATATGATATCCCAGTCAAAATGCTTAGCACAACACCTTATACAAGTCAAGCAATTCCATTAGCAATTCATTGAGCTCATTATTTAAGAAGGCTGGGATTCACCAAGCATGAGGCTGAGTACTAAGAGGGTAGACCAGAGCAGGGAACCATTTAAGCTTTCAAATAATAATTGTTTTCACTTACTGGACTCATAAAAATCTATCACAAAATTTTAAGTATGTTACCTATTGTGGAGGCTTAAAATATTTCACTTCTAGGACAATTTCTTCACAAAGTGGACCCCATCTCCCTCACCCGGCATCAGGGCTAGACTTGGAGTCTGGCCTCTAGAAATTAGGTACTATGGCTTCCCATTGTTGTCTCTGGAATCAGTTTCTAGGGAAGCCAGAAATTGTGAGGTCAACCCAGAAGTCCCACGATGAGGTCCACCTTGGGAGGCATCAAGGTTTCCTGTCAACTCTGTTTTCTCAGAGGGACGTTTGTGATTAGAGACAGGCAGATATTCCTCACCTCCACCTCTTATCACAAATACTCAACTCCACCTTTTCCTTTTGCAGCAATATGTTTTTCCTGTCCCAGTGGAATAAGAAAGCATACCATCTCCTTAGAAGAAAGGACTGCTGAGGTCTTCTCTGTAGGACTTGCCCAGTTTGAGGAGAGGCACATCGGGGATGTTGTAGGTCACACCTGCTATCACCATGACCAGCTTCATGTTCTGGCTTTGGTCTGCCATTCTCCAAAAATGTGTGAAAACTTAGAAAAGCATTGCAGCAAGGTGGTTAGGCACACAGTCTCCAGGATCGGAATGTCTGAATGTTCCTAAAGCACTCGAAGAGTTTCTGGCAGATCATAACCACTAAATACACACCTAACTCATCTAGGTAGGTTAAATTTATTGAGAAAAAGACCCATATACTTAGAGACCCACCTCTTCTCTAAGACTGGGTTTTAATTTTCCCATTTAATCCTCATAATACCAAACATGTTATTAAGACATTAGTGTCCAGAAGAAAAAAACCACAACCGTCTATCCCTACTCCCACTTAGAACTAGGATTTTATTATTTTGAGGAGAAATTTTTTAAACACACATACATTTGCATGAACGCTTTCCTTGTGGTCTTTCCACTAGTGCTATAATTTAGGCATAGTAGGAAATTAGTCTGCAAAGTTGTATCATGAAATTACAGTTCATTTCCACATCGCATGGGCAATTTAAGGCATTTTCGAAAGCAAGACTGGCCCTTGCTGATTTTCATGCTATAATTTTAACTTGAGAATCCAACTGCATCTAAATTCTGACTTAGATTTAGCTGCACTCTAGATGTGGGTTTACCAGTAAACCGGTTTCCTGTGTCACATACGTGGAATGCTGCGTTCGGGGCAGTACCTGTCCTTCCTCAGCTCTGCATAGGATCACCCTTTCCCAGAACTGGATGAAGTCTGAGTTCTGCACCAGCCATGGGCCTTTGCTTCTAATCACGTCCACAAATGTCTAGAGCACTGCAAAGCCCCCTGCTCGTGTTTCCTCATTTTTCTTTCTACCCAGGATCACGCGCTACCCCTCTCCTCCCCCTCACACATGAGAACGTGTTGTGGACGCTGTGGTACAAGGACAGTGTTTCATCAGCTCCACTATCTATGAGTTAAGTGGATCCTGGGTTATAAGTATCTCTCAGTGAACCTTACGGTAAACCCTCCATATGTCTTCACCTGCACCTTTATGAGTGATTCCTTTCCTTTGGTTTTTGAGTGCCTACAGGTTTCCACATCTACTCCTCTACCTTTAAACACACACACACACACACACACACACACACACACACACACACCCCTCAGGTCTCACTCCTTGAGAACATGACTAAAGCTACCCCCATGCCGAGCCTTAGTTCTACCATCGTTTACAAAGATGAATTCCAAATTTGACTAAACTCACCTGTTGGACTTGTTCACCATACATTTCTGGTCTAATATTCAAGTTTCTTATTGGTCATGTGGGGAGCCGCAGGAAGCCAGGAAATTGATCAAGTGTGTGTAGGTGGGGCTGGGCCTCCATGCCTGGAGTAGGCAAGCTACCCCAGGGTTGAGAAAAACATCCTGCTGAGAAAAACATCCTGTCTGGTTTAGGCCAGCTATTGGTCACTGGGCAGCCTTGGGTCATGTGATACAAACTTTGCAGAAGGGATCGTTTTTGTGTGCATTGAGTTAGTCTTGCCCATCACGCAGACTGGTGACCACCTAGCCCAGCTTTTTATCTTGTCTATCTTTCTCATTCCTACCACCATGTTGCCCCGGAGTCGAATCATTTGAAGTAAGACCAACAGATCCCTACATGGGCATACAGCAGGAGCCAAGAATTTGCATTTCTGTTCAGTTCCCAGGAGGTATTTATGTGGGGGTGGGTCCAGTGCATGACCTGAACTAAACTTTGAAAATGAATACTGTGGGTTACAAAGGACACTGCAGGTTTCTAGTCTGTCATGGGTTGGCTTTCCATCTCCCAAGCCCCCAGCATCTTTGAATATTACTTTCTTGCAGATAGAGTCTGTAGATGTAGTCTAGTTTAGATGAGGTTATGCTGGATTAGGGTGGACTCTAAATCTGACAATAGGTGGGTACCCTTCTCCGGAAACTTGGAGTCAGATACATGTGTGAGGAAATGGCAACCATGACAGAAAGCTGAGAAGGAGGTGAGAGTGGGGGTTGGAGAGATGTAGCTGAGAGACAATGAGCCCAAGCATTGTAGGCAAGCCCTGAGGGGCAGGGGAAGCTTCTTTCTCAGGAGCCTGTAGAAGAAGCATGACCTGGCTAGTGTCATGACTGCAGGCTTCTAGTTTCCAGGACAGTGAGAGAATAAATCTCAGTTCTTTTAAGCCAGTCATCCTGTGGTACTTTTTACGGCAGCCACAGAAAATGAAGCTACAGTTGCCCAGGAGCTTGTGTAATTAGCCCAGTTTTCATCCTCCTCCGCATCTACAGCCTTAGCAGGGCTACATCCCAGGCAGAATGCATCTCCTCATGCCTTCACTGTGGGTGACCTGAGGAAGAAAGGGAAGTGCCCGGATGTTCAAACAGGCCTTGAATGTCTCCTATGCTTCCTCTCACACTCTTCTGCCTTTGCATTCCTCTGAGAAAAGATTCCCTCCAAAGAGTCCCCCCTCCATCCTATGTGAAAGGTGGACATTAAGGTACCAGTGAGGAGCACAACCTCCCAGCCTCCTCCGCCTCAAGCCAAGCTGAGCTGAGAGCAGCAGAGATCTTTCCTATGCCCCACCTCTACCATCTGAACAGAACTGACCAGTCACTTCTGTTACTGGAATTAAGCAGCCAAGGCAAGCCACACAGAAAGGTGGCATAGTTAGCCCACAGGTCTGGGGGTTTGAAGGCATGCCACTTGCCCCTGAGCTGGGCTATGGCGCAGACTTCACACCAGGTGGCATCTGGTGAGGGGGACTCAGGAAAGTGGGAGAGAGAGCTCTTGGGAAGGCAGGAGTTTCATAGGGACTCTGTCTCTTCCTCCTAAGGGCAGACCCTCAGTGACCTAATGACCTCTGCTGAGGTTCCCTATATTCCACCACCTGTTGACATTGTCATGTTGGGAATGAAATGCCCAACGCAAGAACCCTTGGGAGCTGTGCTCAAAGCCATAACAAAACCACTGACAAAAGCCTTTCACCTGACCCTGAGTCTCAAATACCATCCTATTCTCGTATGAAATGGGCAGATTTTTCACTTCTATGCCTTCTATGTGAAATCAGAGGGCTTTCATTAGCTTTTCTCTAAGTTAGCATTGAACTGATTTTAGGAGTAAAAGATATTTACCCTTAAGGATACAGAATAAGACAAGCAAAAAACAAAATATTAACTTGAAATACTATTGGAAAAATATTAAGTTACTCAGAAATAACTGATGCCCAAACTCCTCAGTTAGTTACTATTTTAAAACCTGTAATATCTGTACTGAGTATTTACTGTGGGCCAGGTAGAGTGGCAGTGGCTTGGGTGTTGAACGTGAGTAATCAAGCTCCTTCCTCATACCTATGGGCTAGAGAGCAGTAACTCAATGTCAGTGAAAACAGTGGTATGTATGCTCTTACCAGCTTAGGAAAGCTCTACTAAGGAAAGATTGGTAGCTCTACAATAATGGAGAAAAATCAACCTAGCATGAGAGGCCAGTGCTCCCGGCCCTAGACACAGCACCCGACTCCCATAGCTGAGGAGGGGAAGGCTTGATTGGCTCACGACTTTTGTCTCAACTCAGCTGCCTCTCAGGCAGGAATGTCTAGGGGTGGGGGCCATTTGGCTGGGCAAAGCTGCTCAGTTCACGGAGCCTGGAAGCAGAGAGGGGAAACAGTGCCAGAGGGGAAGAAGCCAGGGACCATGGAAAGCATCCAAAGTCCCATCTCATTACCTCTGAGACACACCCAGGAGGGTGCTGGGCTAATGCAATAGTCCACTGAAGTGGGCACCTCAGGGTGAAGGGTCACGCCCAGGACAGTCCTGTCAAGGTTTGCACACAGAGGACTTCACCTGCAGTGGGATGACTAGGTGTGGATCGCATTGCTCTGCTTACTGGTGAGGAAGGGGCCGCCTGTAGAGTCAACAGTGAAGTCTTAGAATCCATTTAGTGAGAGAAAGATGGCAGCTATGCGAGGAGAGTGCTGAAGAAGAGCACCTTCCTACCGAGGCCTGCCGCCACCCAGACCACTGTGCAGCCCTTGCTAAGCTCATTCGAGTGTGTTCCAGTCTTAGGGAGTTGTTTCACAAAGTTAAGGTAAGGTTTTATTGGAAATGTACCAAGTAGGATTTTTCATACCAGAGTGAATTTTTCTATACTTTGGAAAGCCAAATGAGTCATTTTTTTTTTACACATGAAGAGATAATGTATTGGGATGGAATAAAAAAGTACTAGATTTGGAAGAAGAAAAGTCTCAAAGTCAGTCTCTGTTTGGTTGTATGAACTTGGATAAATCACCCAGCCTCTGATCCACACCTCCAAATAGTATTCACTGACAGTTAAGGCAGGGGTAAGGTGAAATAACGTATAGTAAAGTAATGTATATTACAATTATAAAAAAGTGCATCCAGGTGATCTTAAACAGAGGAAG
>PVKN010014510.1:0-19127 GCA_004027915.1 Capromys pilorides | reverse complement strand
GTCCACCTAAGAGGACAGAATATTGTGTATCACATATATGAATGTGTGATTAATTTGGGGTGCTCACATAATATTTGAATAGGTTAATATGTACAAAAATATCAACCAAGAAAAAGTTTTCATGACAGTGAAGGATTACTAAGAATAAACATAACGTAAAGACTAGAATGGCAAATATGTGAGCAGCACTTCTAAAAGTTTGGGGATAGGATGTTGCACAAAGCTCTAGTATGTGGTAGACATGGACAGTGTCTATGATGCTTACTGGTGGCCAAGTGTCACTTGTGGGACTGAGCTACTGCTATTTCCTTGATATCAACCCTGTAGACCCTGACAGAATCATGACCCAGAGGGTGTAAGAGAAGTCTATTTGTAGAATATGCTGATGGAAATATTTTCCTGCTGTGTACAAAAGAATAATTGAAATACTGCTGTTGTGTACCTCTTTTTCTCCTGTGTTTGCTTGCCCTATTTGGTGATTTATTTCCATCTTCCTTCATGGAGTTGTGGCCATTTTGATCCCTCTCCAGAATACCTTTAGGTAGTCTATGTAGGGTTGAGTTTGTCGTCATGAAATTCTTTAGTTCTTTGTTATGAAAGTATTTCGTTTATCCATTAAACTTGAAAGAGTGGGCTGGCCAAAGAGCTCAGCAAATTGAAGCACCTGCAAGCAGGTGCAGGAGCCAAGGGTTTGATCTCTGTGCTTGCTGTGCTGGCCACATTGAGACAGCAATTGAGACTGGGTGTGGTGGTGCATACCTGTAATCCCAGCTCTTGGGAGCCTGTAAACAGGCCAATCACTACGCAGCTGATCTAGTAGTGACACCCTGAACACCCTGTAGACTCTTCCCTAAAATACAACAAAACAAAGCAAAACAAAACAACTTGAAACAGAATTTTTCAGGGTATATCAGTCTGGGTTGGAATTTGTTTCCTTGTCAGACTTGTAGTACTGTACTCTATGCTCTTTTGACTGATTGTTTGTTTGGAGAAATCTGCTGTTATTCTGATGGATTTTCCTTTAAATGTGATCTGTTTCTTTTCTCCAGTGGCTTTTAGTATACTGTTCCTGTGCTGAATTTCTGGGATCTTGATTATTATATGTCTGGGTGTGGTTTTAATTGGGTTCATGTTATTTGGAGTTCTATATGCTTTGGTTGCCTGAACGTCAGATTGTTTCCTCATATTTAGGAAGTTTTCTGCTATTTCTTCTATCCATATTGTTTTTATATAATTTGTCAATTTTTTCTTTCTCATTGATGCCCATTAGTCTCATGTTGTTCATCTTTGAATCATCTTGCAGATGTTGAATTATTTTTTTTCCTGCAGCCTAGTTGCTTTTAAGAGATCTTTTCTTACCTTTTCACTAGTTGCAATGGTGTCTTCAAGATCTGAAAGTCTATTTTCACTTTCATTCAAAGAGTTTTGCAGCTTGTGATTGCATTTTTAATTTCATGATTAGCATTTTGAATCTGCTTCATGCATTCTTTTTCTTCCTATATTGCTCATTCATGGATTCCATCATTTTTCTATTCACCTCTACTTTTTTTTTTTTAAATCAGTGTCTTCTTTAGAAGCACTTAGTACTTCTTTCATTCTAGTTATCATTTTTTTTTACTTCAGAAATTATTTCTGATCTAATTTCCTCTATACCTTTATGCAATTGTTTCTTTACTTCAGACACTATTATCTCAGAAATTTCAGGCATGTGATTTCCAATTTTTTCTATGCTATTGTCTCCCATATTTGTTCTGGGTGGGCTCATGACCTGAGTATTCATTTTTCTCCTTCTCTTTGTATAGCACTGTCTTCTGACCTTTTGTGTGGCGCTTTGGTAAAGATCTTATCTTAGCACCAGGTCCAGATCTACCAAGTTCAAACTCATCCAAGTGAATGTGGCTTGGGTCTGGCTGCTGTTCGTTACTTCTTCCTGCTGCAGCCCTTGTTCCTGGATCAGCTAGATGGGTTTTGCCTCTTGCCTCACTGCAGGAAGTTCTGCCACAGGGTTCCACACCAGGCCTGTCTGATGGATGAAGTTCCACTCACATGCTGGGCCTGGGTGCTGGGTGAAATGAGTTTTAGATAACCCCCAAGTAGTCTCCCTCACCATTCATTCATTATTAATTGCTTAGATTTAGGTACTATATTAGAGACTCATGAATAATGTCCCTGCCCTCAAGCTTGTAGATTATGGCTATAATCAGACCATTCTAGCATGCAGTTGGATGACATTGTAGAGGTAAGAAGAGGCATGGAAGGAATGCAGAATAAAAGCAAATACCTTGGTACTGCTGAGGATGCTATGAACGTCTTTTTGTAGGAAGTTATTTCTGGGTCAGTGTTGGTAAGAGGAAACATTTTTGACAACTATATCATTTATTTATTTGTTTGTTGGTTTGTTTTACCACAGTGTTGGGGATTTAATCCAAGGCCTCAGGCATGCTGGGCAAGTGCTCTGCCACTAAGCTACAGCCCCTGCCCTGTATTCGGTACAGGGTCTCACTGTGCAGCTCAGACTCATAGTGATCTTCCTGTTTTCAGCCACCTCTGTGCCGGGATTGCAGGTGTGGCCAACACACCTAGTCTCCATGGCTTGGTCTGCTCAGCTATCTCCCTGGCTCTTTTGACTTATTTTGTATGTCCGTTAATCTGTTATGGATGCATGGGTTCATGCTTTTTGGCTAATGTGAATAATGCTGTTGTGAACATTGATATATAGGCATCTACTTGTGCCCCTCCTCTCAATTTTTTGGGATATATATTTAGGAGTAGAGTTATTGGATCCCATGGTATACCAGTCTGCTTTGTGTTACTATAACAAAATACTAGAGAAAAATTGTGTATGGGTTATCATAAGAATATGATGAAAGTTTAAATTTAAAAATTATTATTTATCTCTCTTAAAATATTTTTTCCTTTGAAATGCATGTATCTAAAGTCCTTTCATAAGTGAATAAGGTGGTTGAGGTTGTGCCATGTTTTTATAAGCTTTGTTTTTCATTGGATCATATTTAGCAGCAGCATTCACTATAGATTTGATCACACCTTGTAAAGACACTTATGAAAGGATGTTAGATCTGCTTCAGACTGTCAACAATGAGGTGCACCGTGAAGGGGAGTGTCCTGCGGAGATGAATGACAATGTATCTTTTACTGTAACATCATGATTTAAACCCTCACTGTACAGTTTGAGCACAGTATGTTTTCATCTCTCAGTGGACCTATGGGTTGTTATGATATCTTGACTATTGTGAATAATGTTACAATCAACGTAAGAGCAAAACATCCTTTCAACATGATCATTTCAATTCTTTAAACAATGAACAAGAAGTGGGACTTTTGGGTCATATAGTAGTTATATTTTAGGTTTTTGGTAGAAGTTTTATATTATGTTTTCACAGTAGCTCCACAATTTTATATTCTCCTTGACAGTAAAGAGGGATTCCAGTTTATTTTTCAAATTATATTAGAAAATTTATCTGACATAAATATTGCACATATGTGTGGGGTATTAAGTGTTATATATATTTAACAAAATTTTAAAATTTATTGTTTATTTGGTACAGGGTCTCACTACACAGCTTGGGCATGTTCCACCATGCTTGGTTTCAGTGGCAGCATGTTATGCCTAGGATTCCAGGGCTGGCACTGCATATGGTACTAGGGTTTAAACCTGGGGCCTTCCACTTGCCAGGCAGGTGCTTAGACCACCGAGCTATCTCCCTAGGTCCATGAAGCACTATTTTATACACATATATAGTGTTCAAATCAGGTAAACATATCTATTCCTTGAAAATGTATCATTTCTTTATATTATAAAGCTATTGTGATAAAAACAGTATGGTACTAACAATAAACCAGAAATGAGAATCAGTGGAAATGACTAGAAGATGCAGAAACAACTCCAGAGATGCTCATCTTCTTTATCTTTGACAAAAGTGCCAACACGTTCACTGGGAGAAAGATAGCCTCTTTAAGATGTGCTGCTGGAAAAACTGGCTCTGTACGTGCTGAAGATTAAAACTGAGCCCATATCTTTCAAAATGCACTAACCTAAATTCAAAATGGATATAAGATTCAAATATTAGAACAGAAACATTATATTTGTTGGAAGATAGAAGAGGCAAAACTCTTGAAGACATTGTTGCAGGCAAAGATTTTATGAATAAACCCCAATTACAAGGAAGTATCACAGAATCAACACCTGGGATCTCATCTTAGTGAAAAGCTTTGCACAGCAAGACAGACCACAGAGTGAAGAGACAACCCACAATGTGCAAAAAGTTTTAACCAGCTCTCTCTCAGGCAAAGGATTACTATTATTATAAAGAGCCAAAAAATCAGACCTCCTAAATTCAAAGAATCAATCCAAAAATGGGCATCTGAGATGAACACATACTTCTCAGATGAAGAAATAGAAGCAGCAAATAAATACATGAAAAAATGTTCAACAACATTGGTCATTTGAGACATACAAATTAGAACAACACTGAGATTCCATCTCACCCCAGAAATAATGGCTCTCATCCAGAAGTTGACCAATAACAAATGCTGAAGGAGCTCTAGCGGGAAAAGGAACCCTTCTCTACTGTTGGTGGGAGTGCAGACTGGTACAACCACTGTGGAAATCAGTGTAGAGTTTCCTCACAAAACTATGATTAGAAGCTCCATTTTATCCAGTTGTTCACTTTCTGAATATCTTCTTAGAAGAATTAAAAACATATTACCACAGTGATATGTGTGTACCCAAGTTTATAGCAGCACAATTTGTAATAGTTAGACCTTAGAAACAACTCAAGAGCCCATCAAACAAAGAATGGATAAAAAGAGGTGACATTTTTTTACAATGAAGTAGTATTCAGCTACAAAGAAAGATAAATTGGGGACTTTATAGGTAAATGGTTGCAAGTTGAGACTATTACTCATAAAGGAAATAAACTGGGCGCACATGTGTGAACATTGTATTGTCTCGCTAGTGTGAGAGGCTGAAAGAGCAAATAAGATCTAAAATCTATAATAAATATTATGAAACAGAAGGAACTGTTTGAAAGGAGAGAGAAACTGGGTTGGGAGAAAGGACAAAATAAGGAAGGGAAAAGCAAAAATAATCTATCTCTATCTATCATCTATCTATCTATCTATCTATCTATCTATCTATCATCTGTCTATCTATCTATCTATTCTCTTAACTCATTGAAAAAAAGGTTTGTGCTAATGTTGTTTGGACAATTAAATGCCTATATATTGTACTCTGAGTAACTAAAGACAGCAATATGGAATGTATTAATCACTATCACTCTGATACATTCTTTTATTTAGGTTTTAAAAAATGTATTTGGTGCAGGGTCTCACTATGCAGCTCAGACTCGCAGTATAGTGATTCTTCTGTTTTCAGCCTACCCAGTGCTGGGATTACAGGTGTGTGCCACTGGGCCCAGACTTGGTCACCCATTTAGCACTCCCAGGGGCAGGATCAATACAACATGTGGTACAGTCCCTGTGCTTGCCTAAGCAGATGCTTAGTTTGCTGATCTACCTTGCTGGCACTTCCCCTGTATTATTGTTCTGATTTTTTTTCTTTTTAAACTAAACTTTTAAAATTACTTTTAATAGGAAATAACAAGTTAAAGTTTCAAAACACATTAGTAGTACATTCCCAATAATGGATACAATGCATATTGTTGTTCTTGTAGTAGTTATTCAGAGCACAGGATGTAGACATGATAATTTTTCTAATCATTATTGACACAAAAATTTCTTCTCACTGAACTAAGAGAAAGTAGTTGTATACATAGTCCAATATTCCATAATTGCAGTGGATTATTGACAGAACTGGCAATGTCAGAAGCTGTTGCTTTAAGCCTTTTACAGCTCATCATACTAATCAAGATTTACTTTTTATGCCTCATGGTTAAACTTTTCTGCTGGGTGGTTAAGGGAAAGTTAAAGCAAGATCTGTAAAACAAAATATGGAAATTTTGTATCTCCCAAGGTCCATCAAATCCCCTCAGGATTTACTTTGAAACCATGTACAGTGCTTTGTAGAACTGTCGTTAGTGTCAGCTATCTGAATGAGTCACAGCCATTGCTTTACCAGTTTGCACTCTGTGAAAATCTGAGAGAATGTTTTCTCACTAGGTGACTTTCCTTAGGCACACTATACATCATCAATCCCTTTCCTCTGTTTTCACATAATCTCCTTGAATAGAAAATTTGGGAAACCACTGTTATAGGATGTTACAGCACAGGTCCTCTTATGTTCTGAGTCCTCACTGACCCTGAAAGGATAAGGCCAAAATATTGGCTGTTCTTGTAGCCCATCTTTTTCTCTAATTTTTGATCTATAAACTTATATTCTTAACCCTCCAGAAGAGAAGCTTCATGATACTATTACTTTATAACATAGGTACTTGAGCTTAACATCACTGTCTTTCTGAATATCAAATGTCTTAGACTTGGAATCAGTATTTCTTTCAATCATTGATATTCTAATAAATCTCTATAGAATGTGATAAAAGCAGTTACACATTTTTACACAGAAATTTAGCAATCTAAGCATATACAAAATTGTAGCGTGTCAACCCTATGGCATTTTTCCTTGTCTCTTACTCTTTTAATACCCTTTTTTGTTTTCTTGTAGACCAATCTTTTACTTGAGAAAGAGTATAGCAATAACTGAAATTACATTAGAAGTAGCACACATCTAAAAGGCCATAATAACAGGCATTCTCAGCATAGTTTTAGTGTTATACATTGCTATCCTCAGTGTGAAAAACCTGTTGGAGATTCTTAGGACCATTGTCTACTTCATCCTGTGCACGGTTTTGCTCCTGCCATGTTTCCTATCTTTTTTGCTTGCTGTCTCTTCACTGTTTAACCCTTAAGTTCTTGATTTCCATTAAGCTCTTATGCCTTTCCATTTTTATTTTTTCTTTTGAGTTCTTACACTAGGGAGACTATACGATATTTACAAAAGTAGGTCTGGTTTATTTCACTTATGAGTCTATGTTTTAGATACATCAACTTATATATGAAGTTTTCTACTTTATCTTTCTTTATAGCTGAGTAATATTCCATTGTATAAAAATGCCATATCTTTTCAACCATTCTTCAGATGATGGACATTTTGGTTGTTTCCAAGATTTGGCTATCACAAATTGTGCTGCTATAAACATAGGTGCACAGATATCACTATGACATGACGTTTTTAGTTCTTCTGGGAAAATTCCCAGTAGGGGGATAGCTGGATTGAATGAGATCTCCAGTTCTAGTTTCTTTAGGAGTCTCCACACTGCTTTCCATTATGGTTGCACCAGACTGCATTCTCACCAGCAGTACAGAAGTGTTCCTTTCTCCTCATAGCCTCTTCAACGTTTGTTGTTGGTTGATTTCTTTATGATAGCCATTCTTTATGGAGTGAGATGATATCTAAGTGTTTAAATTTGCATTTCATGAGTGGCTGGCGATGTGGAGCATTTCTTCATGTATTTATAGGCTTGTTGAATTTCTTTTTCTTTTCTTTTCTTTTTTTTGAGAAGTGTATGTTCATCTCAGATGCCCATTTCTGGATTGGGTCTTTGAATTTTGGGACCCTAATGTTTTCTAGTTCTTTATAAATTTTAGGATAGAAGACCTTTGTCTGAATACATATTAGTTAAAATTTTTCAAAATTAGTGGCCTGTCTTTTCACTTTGTTGATAATATCTTTTGATGGGCAAAAACTTCTGAGTCAGAGGAGGTCCCAGTTGTTGATTGTTTCAAGTGTTTAACGTGCATTTTGATTTTTGTGCATGAACTCTGCCTACCCTGATGTCTTCAATATTTCCTCCCACTTTCTTTTCCAGGAAATTTGGTGTTTCTCTTTTAATATTTAGATCTTTAATCCATTTTGACTTCAGTTTAGTGCACAGTGATAGACCTGGATCAAATTTTAGTTTTTGGCATGTAGAGAGCCAGTTTTTCCAGCACCATTTGTTAAAGAGGCTATCTTTCTTCCAGTAAACATGTTTGTCCCCTTTGTAAAAAATAATGTGCCTGAGTGTTTTTGTATTTGCTTCTGCATCTTCTAATCTATTCCCTTGATCCTCAAGTCCATTTTTTTTTTTTTGCCAATACCATGCTGTTTTTATCACTGTAGTTTGTAGTATAACTTTAGGTCAGGAATTGTAGTGTCTCCTGCCTTGTCTTTGTAGCCCAGGATTGTCTTTGTAATTCTAGGTCTTCTCTGGTTCCAAATAAATTTTAGGAATGATTTCTCCAAGTCTGCTATTAATTCAGAGATTTCTTTTTTTACTTCAGAGGTTATTTCTGATCTGAGTTCATCTGTACGTGTCTGCAATTGTTTCTTTATCTCTGATGCTATTTATTCCGAGGTTTCAGCTGTGTGATTCCCAGTTTTCTTCTTAGTTAGTATCTCCTGCATTTATTCTGGATGGGCTTGAAGACTGAGTTTTCATCTTGCTCCTTCTCTTCGTTATTTTGTATAACACTGTCCTTTGCCATTTGGTGTAGAGCTCTGTTGCAGTTTTGCGGTTAGCACTTACTGAAATTCAGATCCGGATCAACCAAGTTGGAACTCGTGCAGATGTGCCTTGCTGGATCTGGCTACTGTGCTCCACTTTTCCCTGCTGCTGTTCATGGAAGTGAACCCACTGTGCTCCTCTAGCAAGATGTCCAGCTGCTGGATTAGCTGGGAGGGTCTGAACCCAGCCTTTCTGCAGGGAATTTTGCTACAGGGTTCCACAGGAGATGCCAGGCCTGGGGTTTGCAAAAGTACCTACAAGCAACTTTTGCTGAACTCGAGGAGGATAAGTATCCAGTGGGCGTGGGAAGGGGGAAATGTTCTTAATTACCCGTGTGCGCTGATGTCTGGGTTCCAGGTGGGTGGGGTATCCAGTGGGTGTGAGCAGGTGGAAAGGGCCCCTACCTATGTGTGTGGGCTGGCATCTGGGTTCTGGGTGGGCAGGGAATCCAGTGGGCATGGGCAGGTGAAAAGGTAAAAATAAAATTAAAATAATAAACCCCCCTACAAATAGACTTGAATTAAAACCTTAAGAAAAGATATTCAGCATTTTTTAATGGCATTTTTTTTTTTTTTATGCATTTAGGACAGGGGATACAAGGTCTATAGGGTCTCACTATTTAGATTGAACACTTAGTGATTCTGTTGTTTTCAGCCTCCCAAAGTCCTGCTGGGATTATAGGCATGTGCCACCATGCTCAGTCTAGCAAAAATGTTGAAAAATGTTTTATTCTATCTTCTTGAAACATACAGAACATCATGGGTATCTATGATCATCTTACTATGCACTAGAACACTCAAATTATTTTCTTTTCCTAGCTAAAGCTTAGTGTCTGCTGAAGGGTTCTAGTTTCTCCACATCCTCACCTTTACTGTTTATTTTTTTTAGGTCCTGGATGTTGAACCCAGAGAGCAGTGATCTATGCTGCCAGGTTTTTCTATATTTCATCTTGTGAAAAAGTCTTGGTAATTTCCTTGGACTGGCTGTAAGCTCTCACCTCTGTGTTCTGGGTGGCCAGCACTACAGGCATACAGCAGTACACTGGATGCCTTGTGAAAAAAAATAACAGCTATCTTAACAGGTGTGAGGTGACGTCTTGTTTTGATCTGCATTGTTCTGCTGATTTTGCTATATTAAGCATCCTCTCATATGCTGCACATTTATGTTTTCACCAGAGAGAGATTTAGCCACATCCTTGTCCTCTTTTAATCAAATTATTTGCTTTTCTGCTATTGAGTTGTAGCAGTTTCCTATCTATTTTGGGAGTTAACCCTGTATTAGATGCCTGCTTTGCATGTCTTTTTTGCCCACTGTAAGCTGTCTTTTCAGTCTAATAATTGTACTGTTGGCCATGGAAACTGTTAGTAGTCTCTCGTGTTTATCCTTTGCTTTTTTTTTAATTTTGTGATTTTAGTGTCTTGTGACCTCATCAGCAAGGTCAGCATCATGAAGCTTTCCCCATATGCTTTCTTGTAGCAATTTTACACACTCAGGTGTTGTGTTAAATCTACTTTGAATTGGCTTTTGTGTGCGGTGTAAGAGTTTAGTTTCATTATTTGTACATGAAAATCAACTTTTCACAACAGCATATTCTACTAATCTAAAAGTCTCATAAAGAACTCAACTTTCCTCATTGTATATTCTTTGCACTTCTGTGCAATATCACTAAAAATATCATATGTTTATAACTAATTACTGGAGCATGTATATCAATTAAAAATATGAAAGAAGTTTCTCATTGGGTTTTGTAAATTATTTGCTTATTATTTATTTTTTATGATTTCTTAACTTTGAGTTTATCTTTTTGTTTGGGCAATCATGTAGAATTAGCAGATGGCTAGTTAATTGTGTATAAGCTTGTGTCAGAATCCCTAAAGGGCTTGTTCAAACAGATAGCTGGGATTTAACCCCAGAAGTTGATGATTTAGAAAGTCTGTTACTGTTGTGAGGCCTACATGTTGGAAACTGCCCTCTTTATACCCTTGAGAATTCCTGAGGTGAAAATGTAACCTACTATCTGTTTTCAAATGTAAAGTAAAATTTTATGAATGCTACACTTAATAATTACTACAGTGGACCTGGCATTATAATTTATAGACCAACATTTATCATTTATATATTTCAATTTTGTGTTATATTTTGTAACCACCAGTTTTCTAGCTAATATTTTCATAGCGCTCCCCCTTTGCCCGGCCCCTGAAACTCAACTTCTAGCTCAAACATTGAGGATGGAGATGGCCCTGACAAAAACTTATAAATTTGCCCCATTAAGGAAAAAAAGGCGCTATTAATCACATCCAATCAATAAACTCTGAGTTGCTTGCATTGCTTTTCGTGATTAAACAAAACGTCAGTGACCACCTATCTTCAGCATGGGTTTGTACTTCCTGAAGCATATTAGAATTAAGTAGTGCATATCTATTCCTAAGCCTGGCCTTTTCTACCAGTGGTCTTGGTTTTGTTTCCCTGAATGTTGCCCAGCTATGAACATGTTTTTAAAGATTCTCAGGTGACTCCAGTGTGGAGCTAGGGCTGGGGACTGCTATTCTCTGTGATGGGTCAGGACCTGTCCAGGATTTTTTATATCTACTAATCCAAAAGTCTCATAAATAACTAAAAAAATAATGTTGAAAAGATTCAGTCTCAAGTCAAGGAATACAGTATTATCAGAGCATTTACAGGGGCAAAAAATTTCTGAGTAGTTTCTTCTGTAACACACACACACACACACACACACACACACACACACACACCCTTTCCAGGCAAAGATGCTTGTCTTTTAATTGCTAAGGAAGAGAGAGAAATGGGACATTAAAAGACAAGCTTTGTTGAAGGGATCAGGATGGGAGCTCATTCCTTATCCTTAATAGAGTCTCTTGTCTCCATTATTTAAATTCTGGCATTGAAGAAATACTCAGTGTTGAAACATTAGGACGGATTAATAAGTGAAAAGAAAAACACATCAGTGTCTATTTTCTATTTAAAGAAGAGCAAGAATCAAGTCTAAACATTTTAATCATCAGCAGTGTTCCAGTGCAAATGTTTCATTTTGAAAAAAGGCTTAGCAGCAATAGCTGCAGAAGTTTTGTTGCTGGTATCTGTTCTGGGAGGCAGATGTGACTCTATGATCCAAGCTAGAAAAATAAGGGTGATGGTTAAGCTGTGTAGGAGCTGCTGCAGCCTGGCTCTGGGGTGGCCTGTGTGCAGCGCTGGTCCAGCCCCCTGAGTGTATTTGCTGCAGAGATAGTGAGGTTGTCTTACTCTTGCACACAGACTGTGCTCACTTTACCTGTCACATTGCTCGGCATTCTATCTCTCACTTAAGTAAAAATTTTAATCTTGCCTCAGAGGTAAAGGAAGGCACATGTGTGAGACCTTTATCACTTATAATGTTTACCAGAGTGTCGGTTAGGTTAAAGTTCATGACCTAAGCAGATTCCTTGTTTGAAAGCTACCTGATGAGTGGGACACAGGACAGCTCAGTGCGGATGGGCGGAGGGAAAGTTCAGGCCTAGGGACACCTCTTGGGGGGGGAAAGGCTCCAACCTGCTGGAGTTGGGGGTGGTGGAAAAGGATGAGCAAAAAGACCTGGTAATCATTCTGGACTATTCTCGTCAACTTTTCCAAGGAATTAACTCTACCAGAAAATGCTAGGTCAGGCAGAACCTGTAAGATCTCCTGTTCTACTCGCCCCAATCGACAAATGAGAAAACAGCCCAGAGAGGGGCTGTGGCTTGGCTAAGGCCACACAGCTGTTCAGTTTGGCAGCATGGAAAGAAATTTAGATTCAGAACTGGCTTCAGTGTCTGGCTGTGGTCCTGGCGAGGTATGTTTCTCTCACTCTCTTCATCTTCATGATGGTAAATTTGTTTTAAAAAGGCAAAGTATGATTTACAGAAAAGATGATGAACTATAGCAAAGATTTTATCTAACTCATTAGTGAATGATTTAGTAAGACAGTAGATCTGGTTCTAAAAGAATTTGAGAGGCATATATATATATATATATATATATGTATATATTCAAACTAATGCAAAAATAAATTTGCTAAAAGATAAAAATTGGTTCATGTCCCAGAGGCCAATGAAATTGTAACCCTGGGGACAGAAATTCAGAAGTTAAAACTATTCTCACATTGCTCTGTTTAAGTAGTCAACAGCAAAATCAGCCTCAGATAATAAATAATATCACATAAGTATATTACACAATGACATTGAAGGGGCACATAATGATATTTTATTTGAAACTTTAAGATAAATTTTTGAAGAGTTAATATAAGGCTGTAATGAAAGCAAGTCTGTCTGAAATGTTCCTCAGTGTTTTTACATAGAAGGACCATATGCTATATGGACTTCCTGGGGCTTTGGCTCCTCAAGAGTCTGTCTTTGTATACGATGCAAGAGAAAGGTTTCCTTGGAAACAAAGTCTCTTTCTACCAACTCTTCACATATCAACCAACCAAACTGGTTAGGGTTTGAAATCTCAGGCCCATGGTGGGACAGGTCTTCACTAGGAGCTGAAGGAAACATCCTTGTGAGCTTAGTCACCAAAGGTAGAAAGCAGTCAACAAATTAAATTTTTTGGAGCTGAACGTGGTGGGGCTGGGAGATGTTGCCCAGCCCTTCTTTTTGAAGGGAAGGGCAGTGAACGAAATTGGTTCCCTGCTTCCTGCTGGCACCTCAGTGCCACACACACAGCCAGGTGCTTCTCAGAGCTCAGGCTTGGCTATGAGCACTGGCCAGGATCGAATCTGCCCCCTGGAGGTTGTCTTGGGAATGGCTCCTTCTGCGTTGCCTGCGTTTCAAAGCTGTTGTTATTTGCTTAAGCAACCGGCTGTGCCTTGCTCTAAGGCTGGTGCTGACCCCGCTGAACACTGCTTGGAAAGGCGACAGTGAAGTTTGTTTTTCCGCACAGCTCGTGTCTGCCCCTGAGCTGAGCTGGCTACGCTCTGCCTCGCTTACCTGTGGAGATGGAAGAGAGCCATCCATTAGGCTTGGCTTTTCCCAAGGCTGTCTTCATCCACATCCTGGAGTGTTGAGGGAATGCGTTTTTTCCTGTGCTTTGAGCCCTCACCTCAGGACTCCTACTTCTCACCCCCTCCAGACTCACACACGGATGATTCATGACAAAGGATAAATGCCTGACAGATTTTAATTTCTTAACCATTCCAGAGATTTCCTTTTTAGCAAATGTAGTTTTTAATAAGAAATGTCTTTATGCAGCACTGAAGGCTTTATACATTTATTCATTACTGAATGCTTAGGATCTACAGAAATGTGTTAAAAAGAAATTAGGATCACCTATGCCACTATCCAGAAATAGCAAATGCTAACATTTTGCTGTGTTTGCTTTCAGACAGACTTCTGAAAAGTTGAGGTTATGTTGTTTTATCAGCTTTTTAACTGCAATTGAAGCCAGATATAATATCAGTCAGGGAATTAGGAAGCATGCCTGCTTTTGTTGCTGCTGTTTTGTTGGCTATCCAGAAAGTAGAAACAAATGGGAAGGAAAGTGGGGAATGGCAGCCTGTGGATACACCAGTGAACTAACAGTCCAGCAACATTTCTGCCCAAGAAAACAGTTCCTCTGGCTGCGTGTTGGGCTGGCAGAGATGGTGTCCTTGCAAGCAGGGAACTCGGAGCTGCTGTACATGCAGGAAGAAGGTGACTGATAGGCATGGTCTCTCCAGCTTGAATAGGAACAACAGACTTCCCCAACTTGGCATGCAGGCACTTTTGACCACCTGCGTTACCCAAGCTATTTTGCCTTCCATTGGACGGTTCTGACTTAAAAATGTGTCCTGAGTCTGAGCATTTCTTGCTCTCTTTGTTGTTATCATCTTGATCTCTCCCCATCATGTGCACTTGGCTGAGTTTAATGAATATTTGTAGACTCAAAGACCAAGGAGGTGAATAGACAGACTGTACTCATTTAGAGAGGGAGGTAGCCATCTTAATTTGTGTTTTGGCAGAGACTCAAAGGCACATATAAGAATAGGGAAACTTCAGAGTGAAAGAAAGGTAAGCTGCAGGTTGTCTTTGGAGGGAAAACCAATCGGGGACAGATTAAGAGTGGGGCATCCAGTGTGATTGGGTAAAGATACACAGCTAGCTTTTCCTGGCTTTAAATTGGCAGCAAGAACAAGATATTGTGCATATGTCAGTTTATTAATCAGTCTTGCTCTTTTGGCACTGATTGTTATGGGAGTTATTACTTGACTTCCGGGATGGTTTGTGTTTCTAGCAGAGAGCGGTTCTAGTGGTCTGACTTTCAGCAGGACTGGCTTTCTGGACTGGTTCCTGAAGATAAGGAGCTGGTTTTCTGGATGGCTGCAGATTGTGGTTTAGAACTCTACTTTATGTATGAACTAGCCATTATATATTTTGTGTCTTATGCTGCATTCAGAGCTGAATGGTGTCAAGTAGATGAACACTAATACCAACTTGTCAGGCAGCTCCTATTGTAGTTTTTCTCACATCACCTGGGGAGATGGTGGGGATCAGAGAGTTTACACAGATCCCCCATGGTCATAGAGTTAGCAATGTGTCTTAGTTACTCTTCTCTCATTGCTGGGACAAATACCCAATGGTCAAAATGAGGGAAAGAAAAGTTTATTTAGCTCACAGTTATTGGAGGTTTCAGTCCATATTTAGCTGGCTCCAAGGCAGAGAGGCACATGGCAGAGGGCAACCTTTCAAGGCAGCAGCTAAGAGCAAGAGAGAAAAGGGAGAGCTGGCAGCAGCTCAAGCAGCTAACTTCTCTTCCTCCCTTACATTGAAATGCAAATCACCTGCCCCAGGGGTTGTGCAGCACCCATTCCCACACTAATCAATTACAAATTCCAGAAGCTGCCCCATGACTGCATGAGGCTTTGGGGGGACACCTAGACACAAACCATAACACAAGGAGAAGAACCTGGCTCTAAACCTGGGCAGTTTCAGTCCAGAAATCAGACTGCCTCTCCCAGCTGCAGAGAAACTGGCTCACCCAGTGTTTGGAAATGTGCTAGCAGACAAGAACTGAATATGGAGCCTGTCCACCAGCCAAATTTACATTTTGTTCTGCTCATTCATGCCCTGAGGAAGTCAATCCATTCTGTAAGATCTAACATATCATTTATCATTTCAGCAAAAATTCTATTCATTTGTCTTTCTTTTTAAATACCCAAATGGGCTGTAGGATGCACAGAAGTTGATCTGAGAGCAGAGAATGGAATGTGCTGTAAAATCTTTGGATATGTGCTTAGGAGCCAGGCTGCCTACATTTGAGTTTTAGCTTCTTTGCATGGTAGCTAAAGACCTTGGGCTGATCTCTCAATTGACTCATATTTCAGTTTCCAAATCTGGGTGTCTGTTCATCTATCCATCCATCCACCCATCCATCCATCTACTTAGCTACCTACCTATCTACCTATCTAATTCCTTATCAAATACTACTTACCCTATGAATATGCAGATTGAAATGATAGATAAAAACCAATTGTAGAAGTCCAGGGCAAGTAGTAAGTACTTAATGTAAATTAAAATGCAAATATTTTAGAACATGCCAGGGCTGGGGAAGATAGCTCAGCAGTCTAAGTATCTGGCTGGAAAGCACAAAGACCCAGTTCTGGTCCCCAGTACCACATGCCATGCTGACCCCAGAACCCTAGGCATGTAGTGCCGGCCTGAAATTGGTGGTGCATGCCTGTAATCCCAGTGCTGGGGAGACTGATACAGGAGGATCACTATGAGTTCAAGCTGTGTAGTGAGACCCTGTATCTAATTAAGAAAAAGAAGAAGAGGAAAAAAAGAACATGCCTTCCTGTGGTTTTAACTAATATAATATGGAAAGTGGGTATTTGCATTACTTACATGCCAGGCTAGAAACAAATGTCATACACAGTACTTACTCTTTTAAAAAATTGCCTAGGAAAAGCGAAGACTTATAGAAAGGAAGTAGATAGCACATGGTGTTCCTCCCCTTTCCCACCCCACCATGCGCACACCCCCAGGTACTATTCATTTTTGGAATCCTCCAATGATTGTACCAGAAAGGAACTGAATACAATTTTACTTTTACTGGTTGAATTGAACAATTGTTCTTTGATAGCCAAATAAATACACAATACATTAAGGATTTTAAATCCTATTAATTTTTCTTCTTTGGGTCATGGTACTCAATAAGTAGAAGCCCGATAAATAGATATCAGCTGGAGGAATTGTAGTCTTCTGTTTGTTGAAATAATAGCGTACCACGGGCCTTATCCTACTGGAGTACAAGCACAATGGAATAATTCAAATTGTCAAATTAAAGGAAGAAAGGATCCACATCCCCAGCACTGCTCATTTTCTGTCTCAATAGTATCATCCAATCATCAGGGAGGATAGAAAATTCAGCACAAAGGAAACAGAACAGTGGTGATGCAGGGACTGTAAATTCTGAGTGACCAGAAACGGTGGATTTGGGGTCCAATATCATGACCATAGGAAAAGTGGCAGAGAATGTGGGTGCAGAGGTGGGAAGGTGGTATGAGCATGGGGGCTTGAGAAACCTCTTATGTGATTGCTTATTTTCTTCGCAATATAAAGAACTAAAGTCAATGGCTGAACATAGAATCGGGGGATTGAAACTTGAAAAGAGGAAATGGCATACAAAAGTCATATAGGAGGGTGAGAGTATGAGTGGGCTGACATTAAGGAGCTCCACCAGTGTGACCTCAAAGTCACCCATTTGGTGTGGCTGTGCTTTCTTCAGTACCTGCACCTCAGAGCCTTTCACAGCCTTAAACTGTGACAGAAGTGTTGATGAAGAGAGATGTGGGCAAGAGGAAGCAAGGCTAATGAACCGTGTTAGGGTTGCCAGAGATGATGTGACTTGGAGGCAAAGAGGCTGGCAGGTGCCTGGAGGCAGGAACCACAGATCACAGGTCACTGTGGGACCAAAGGATCATCGGAGTCAGAATTCTGGAGGAACTCTTGGGAAGTGTGAGAGCATTGCTTGGCTAGTGGGGTGCATGAAACTGAGCTTTATTAGGGGCTTTAGTGATTGGAGATGGCGGGGTCTCCAGCGGGGGCTGGTGAGGTCCCCAGAGTGAGTGGCTGAAGAGAGATGGAGACCTTTTTTGTTGGAATCAAGCACATGAAGGAACTAAATGAGCAGGATACTGGAAAGGTCAAGAGTGTAGACCTTGAAATCACCAATAGTCAAGACAAAAGTGGTATTAAAAAGAGTAGCAATGAGCCAGGGGCTAAATGATCAAGGAAGGATTTACAGGGAAAAAAGGGAAGGAAAAAAATTTTGGAAAAGAGGAGGAAGGATTTTATTTCCTCTCCAGAATTAATGGGAAGAAGAGAGCATGGCCCTCAGTTGAGGAGCCTTCAGGGGAAGCCATGTCCTTGGGGCAGAGGTGGGATTTGGTTTCAAAGGTCTTCTGGAACATTCAGTGAACAGGCTATGCAAGAAATGATGGACGGTAACCAGGAAAGGGGATATGAGTACACATGTTGCTCAGAGAAGAGACATGGGGGGAAATCTGTCCCACAAGGCAGGGAGGTGATGGTTGATCTGAGTTATGAAACATGGATGGACACTGTCCAGGCAGACAGAAGGAGAGGAGGAAGGTGGACGAAGGCATGGAGGCAAAGTGGAACTGGGGAACTGGAAATTGATGAGGGCAGAGGAAGAAGGGGGAGGGCCTGGCCCAGAGGGGGCAGTGGCCCCATCATGTAGTTCTGGAAGGGCCACATTTAGAACCAGAAGTTGGAGAGATTATGAGCCACTGAGGTAAGGCAGTGACTGAGTCTTTTGAGGAGTTAAATTTACCAAAGTGATCATTGTGTGCTTTGCTTTTGCTTATTGCTGTCTGTATCTATGCCTGGGCATGTGTCTATGTTGGTTCTTTTGATGCCAAATATGAGGCTGACTCAAGTTGTTCCATCGCAGATTGCTTTGGCATCAAAACAATATTCACTATTTGGCAAATACTAAATATTTAAGGCAGAAGATAGAGCAGCAAATAGCGTGGTGCAGGAAGACAGAGACTCCTAGTGATTAACAGTCTTTGTAGAGACACAGGCTTGATTTGTCTGCCAAACTTATGCCCCTATAGAAAACCTAGCAGTTTATCCCCTAGGACAAATGACAATTTTTCTGACCATCTTTGTTAGTAAGATGAGACTAGCCATTCTTTTTGTTTTAATTTTTATTTTATTTTTGTATTTAGGATAGGATCTGCAGTATCTACAGGGTCTCACTACATAGATTGGACTCAGTGGTGTGCCTGTTTACAGCCTCCCAAGAGCTGGGATTATGGGTGTGTGCTACCATGTCCAGTCTCTAACTGTTCTTATTTGAAGGTCTCTGTGTGGATTAAATATTATGTTGTAATGCACCTGGAATTATGCAGTATTTTTGTTTTATTTTATTTTATTTTTATTTTTTGATACCAGGGATCAAACTCAGGACTTGGTGTTTGCCAAGCAGACACTTGTACCACTGAGCTATCTCACCGGCCATATCGTGCAATGCTGTCACAAGTAAATATTGACTAATCTTTATGGTATATTAACTTACAGTCCACATTTCCTACCTTATTTTTACTGTGGTTTGGGTGCATGTTTGAGT